>JANKHO010001212.1:0-10994 GCA_027627235.1 Agrocybe chaxingu | reverse complement strand
GGAAGGCCAATATTCGGAGCCCACGCAACGTCACGAACCCAGTCGGTATGCCCCTCGAGCGTCTCTTCCTCGACCCACGACTGTGAGTCCTCGTGGTAACCCCAGATCTTCACAAGGTTATCGCACCCGGCGCTGGCGAACCGCTTGACGGAGAATGTTTGTGAGGGCGCTGGAGGTTGTCCAGGGGCGGCGGTGGCTTGTTGAGGCGTGATGAGGGATCCGGGGAGGATGGCGGGTGCCCAAGAGACAGCGTTGCACCCGATGGCATGGCCTGTGAAGATATCGGCATCCCACTGGCCGTCATCTGCAGAAGGAAGATGAAGAAAATTCGGAGGACAAAGGCCTATAAAACGCACTTTTGAACGTCAAAACGGAGACTTTTCCGTCTGATGAAGCACACGCGAGGATAGCTCCAAGCTCATGGGGTGCCCACGAAACCGAGTTAACTACACCCTTTCAGCACATATCCACGTCAACGCCGGGATGTCCACACACACCTGATGCAGTATGCAGTGTGTGCTCCTTAATCTTAATCCATCCCCCTGGGGTGTTCCCTTGAGCCTGCTGCTCTTTCCATATGAGGACCTTCCCGTCGTACGAACACGACGCCAGGATGTGCCCGTACTTGGGGTGCGCCCAAGCGACCTGCCAGACCGGTCCTGTATGTCTATCCGCCGATTCCAAAACAGCAGCAAAATACCCCAAATCCAACGTCAGTACTCTCCCCCTCTCGCAGGGAAGGGAGACGCGTGCTCACCCTTTGAGAGTCTGTCCTGGTCCCCGCGTTGTCGTCGACTCGCCGTCGACTACATCGAAAACCTTCACTGTCCGGTCGGAGGAGCAGGTGGCTATCCGTTTCCCGTAGTAGTCCAGCTGAGCATCGTGCTATATACGAAAACACCGTCGTCAACACGCATTCGCGGGAGGGAGGTCTTGCGGGATGCGTACGATCATGTCCTCATGAGCCGTCTCGATGGCCATCGAGTCCGATACCGCCGCGGCCGCCTGTGGGGTGGCGCTATCGTTAATAGTAAATTGGTTGGACTGGGGAAAACGCCCACCATTTTGTCTTCCTTGTCGTTAGGGGTGGATGAAGTTGGATGGAAAGCGAAACGCCGGAGCACATCTTTCGTTGTTCGTCGACGTGGATGTGACACGTCACGTATGCGTGACAAATTGTCGTCACTCCACAGGGGCTTGGAAATAGGATGATTTCAGAGGGTTGTGCGCCCTCATACAGAGGTAGAGGATGGGAGGTATATCCATGATATTATACGAGCTATAAATGACATCTAAGCAATAATCTAGTACAAGTCTACTTTTTAGCGGCAGGCAACGTCTTGCGGTATTCTTCCTCAAGCTCCTTCTGGACGTTGGGAAGCACAGGTTGGTGGTACTGGAGAAAGAAAAGAAACATCAGCTTGAGATGAAGCGAAGAATGAAAGAACAGAAAAATCATACCTTGTATTCCATGCTGAATTCACCTTTTCCTTGTGTTGACCCACGGAGCTGGTTGGAATACCCGAACATATCGTTCAGAGCAACATCAGCAACAGCCGTGAACTCATCATCGCGGACCTCGCTATCGACGATAGTCCCTCTACGTGTATTCAAACCGCCGATGACTTGACCTAGAGATCACAATGAAAACGTCAGAAAAGCCATAAAAATACTTCAAGACTGCATGACGTACTCTGGAACTCGCCCGGAGCAACGACTTCCACGTTCATAATGGGCTCAAGGATAACTGGCTTCGCATTGCGATAAACCTCGCGGAACGCGCCAATCGTAGCAAGCCGGAAAGCCAATTCCGAGGAATCAACAGCATGGAATGCGCCATCCTTCAATACCAGCCTGCAACCAGTGATCGGGTTGCCAGAGAGCGATCCCTTCTCCAGGGCCTCATAGAACCCTTTCTCGACTGCAGGAATGAAGTTGGTCGGGATATTGCCACCCATGACCACCGACTCGAAGCCGACGTCCTTGCCCGTCTCAGGGTCCATCTCCATAGGCTCGATGTGTCCAATAACCTTGGCGTACTGGCCGGCACCACCGGTCTGCTTCTTGTGCGTATATGTGAACTCTGCGCGCTGGGTGATGGTCTCGCGGAAGGCGACTTGGGGCTTGCCAGTAATACAGTCGGTGTTGTACTCGCGGCGCATGCGCTCGACGTAGATCTCGAGGTGGAGCTCGCCCATGCCAGAGATGATGGTCTATAACGTCCATATAAGCCTAGGTAGAAAGATAGAAGCTGAGTATATGCGTACCTCCTTGCTGACATGGTCGACGTGGACCTTGAACGTAGGATCTTCCTTCTGGAACCGGTTCAGAGCACGAGAGAAGTTGGGTGTTTCGAGGCCTTTGGGTTTAATCGAAAGCGAGATTACGGGGTCAGGGACGAACATTGAGGTCTACACACAAATCAGCTCCTATAGCTACCCCAGAATGAAATACCAAACACACCATCGAAAATGAAGTCGATCCGTCAGTGAAAGTGTCCCCAGATGAGCACTCGACACCGAACATCGCGCAGATTTCACCAGGCCCAATCGACTCGACGTCCTCCATCTCGTTACTGTGCATGCGTACCAACCGAGGAACCTTAACCTTCTTTCCAGTCCTGGCATTAAAAATTTGCATAGCCTTCTTCAGGGTGCCCTGGTACACGCGCATATACGTGAGCTGTCCGAAACGACTCTCCTCCAACTTAAATGCCAGGCCGACGAAAGGCGCCTCTGCGGCAGGTGATAAAGGTACCTGAGGTGCAGATGCTGGTAGGGTTGTGTCATGAGCGAAGACTTCCTTTTCAGCGGGTGTTGGCAGATAATTGCAGACACCGTCGAGGAGAGGTTGGACGCCAGTGTTCTTGATTGCGGAACCCATGAAGACGGGGGAGAATTTGAGGCTGATGGTCGCGCGGCGGATGGCGTCGGCGATTTCGTTGTTGGTGGGCATCTCATCCATCAGCACTTTCTCACCAATTTCCTCGTCAGCTTCCGCCAGTTGTTCAATGAGCTCCGTCCGTTTAGCCTGTGCGAGTTCCTTGACCGATTCAGGAATTTCGTCGGATACCACGACTTCGTTGCTATAGACAGAATGAGAGAGGGCGACGAGAAAAAATGCAAGAACTCACCCCTTAATGCCTTGGTTATAGATAGCTTTCCAATGGACCAAATCAACGACGCCTTTAAACTCATCCTCGACACCAATGGGCACCTGTACAGCAGCAGCCGTCATCCGAAGTTTAGACCGAATCTGGTTGACTATCCTCCAGGGATTCGCGCCAGGACGATCCATCTTGTTCACGAAAGAAATTCTAGGTACGTGATACCGCCGCATTTGCCTGTCGACCGTTGTAGTTTGACTCTGTAAGAGGCTGAATAACCCACAAACACGTTCGATAGAAAACACGACGTACCTGCACTCCAGCAACAGCACAAAGAACCAGAATAGCACCATCCAGCACTCGAAGGGCCCGTTCTACCTCGATGGTAAAGTCGACGTGACCTGGCGTATCGATAATGTTGACGGCATATTTCTGCTTTGTGCCCTTCCCGAGATCCGTCGCCTCCCAATCGCAGAAGGTCGCAGCACTCTGGATAGTGATACCCTTCTCCCTCTCGAGGTCCATGCTGTCCATCTTCGCACCAACAGAGTCGCGTCCGCGGACCTAAAGGACGCGCCGAAACAGTCAGCTCCTGCAAATTGATGCGCGCCTGTGGGGACGTGGAGAGCGGGAAGAGCGAGGCCAACGAACCTCAGGCAACATGCCGGAGGATGCTTGTCGCCCATTTCTCCCTCTATCCCGTTGGAAACACCCCACAGGTGACAAAGAACATGGCATGGCGAACCTCATGAATCTCCCGAATACGCCCGGTATAATACAGAATACGTTCCGTCAGCGTTGTCTTCCCCGAGTCAATGTGCGCGGAAACACCAATATTCCTCTGAGACGTCAGGCGTTGAACGTCCTTGTCCGATAGAGGGTGCATAAACTGCTCTGGGATATCGTCGTGAAGGGGTTCCGGGGCGGGTTTGAGCGCTGCCGCCGTGGCAGCAGTCCTCCTAGAGCATGAAGACGCCTTCAGCCAGTGGGAGACAGAAAAAGGGCGCTGTGAGCATGCAGGCGCCCACACCCGCGCCAACAGCATCGTCGAGGGAAAAGAGAGGCAGAAAGGAAGAAGGGAGAGTCCAAGTGGACTTGCCAGAAATTTTGGACACGAGAGCAGTCGTTAGGGGTGATTATGTCAGCGACAGAGATCGAGGCGCGGCCCGGGGCGTCCTGGACCAATCATCGCGTTTGATTTCGCCCACTCTTTGAAGTGGGTAGCTATACAATCGCACTTGAAATATATTTGTCCAAGGTAAATACCCAATACCATACTGACTGAATCACTCGAGATTGAGCCCTCTCAAATATTTCTCCGTAGTTTCCCATAACTGATCCTGCAGCTCCTCCCTCTGTGCATTCTTTGAGGCCTCAGAAATCTTCCCAACCGGCTCCAAGTACGCCCCTTTATAGAGCTCGGGTTCGGCCTTGACCTGAGGTGATGCAGCCGCGAAACACGATGTATACGCTCCCTTGTCCGGAGTGTCCGCAATGAGAGACAAAATGAAGCGCGCAAGCCTCGGGAAGGCGAATCTATCAGCTAAAGAGGTGTTCACCAAACCTGGATTAATAGCAATGCAGATGATGCTTGTGCTATCCAGCCTGCGCTGGAGGGATTTGGTGAACAGGACGTTTGCCAACTTTGAGATGACTATTTTAAACATTCCTCAATGCAAAATGACAATTTGACGAAGGGGAAACGTACAATAGCGGGAGAAGTAAGGGATTCTCTCCTCCTTGTACTGATCTTTGAATTCGGTCAAGTCGCTGAAGCTAGTATCAGGTTTGGCGGCGCATCCTCTGGTATGACCATCCGACGTCAACTGTATCTATGATGAGCAGAGTATAGAGGTTAGAAGATCCCGAGCAAAACTTACGACGACAACTCTAACGTCAGATCCAGGCTCTGCCGCGGATCTCTCGAGGCAGGGAAGTAGCGTTGTGGTGAACTGGAAAGTTCCGACGTGACTGGAAAGGCGTTTTAGTACTGGACTGAGAATATCAGAACGAGGGTGTCCCACTTTGTCATCATCATCACAGTGATGCCTGGAAATGCCGGAAGGATAAGTGAGAGTGTTATCCGGGGGAAAAATACACAAACTATTTACCATCCTGGGCTGGTTTGTCCGTCTCGTCGTAGGTGCTATTAGAAAGAGAAAGTCAGAGCCGCTTCCTCGAGCTGGAACGATTGAGAGACGAACCAGCCAGCGTTGTTTACTGAAGGTCAAAAATGTGTGCGCGTTAGTGTATTCCCATTGGTGAAACAAAAAGCTCACCCAAAATATCAAGCCTCTCCCCCAGCTTCAAGAACCCCTCCGCGGACTTCCTCGCTACCGCAGGCGAACTCAGATCCACCTCCAACCAAATTACTTCACCAGACCCAATGCCCTCTTCTTTGAGCTTGGCGACTGCCACGTTCCCTTTCTCGCTAGAACGCGCGCCGAGGTACACCTTTGCGCCTTTTCTCGCGAGATGCTTGACCGTGGAGTACCCTATTCCAGTGCTGGGAGTTGGCGCGTCACGTAACGGTCAGCATCCTAGATGGGGTCCAAGATTGGCCTCATGCGAGACTCACTTGGCTCCGGTGACGATTACCACTTTACCGGAGAGGTCGTTCAGGTCCTTGGAGGGGTCGAACTTCGGAGACCAGAACATCTTGGAAGGTTGCGGGAATTAGAAGAAAGGTGTTACACAGTGAAGATGAGGACCTGCGAGACGTGCGGTGATCGTGGTATAAATACAAAATGCGAACCTCGAAGAAAGGTTTGCCGCAATTTGATCGGCATGTAGAACGGCTAACATTGTACGTTCGCCGCCAATAACGGGAAGGGGTCTGAGCCTGCGACGCAGCTGCATAACGCTTTGAGAAAAACCCGGGAGTAGCGCACTGAGTTCGGCCTGCGGCTCGCCTTTAACTGCGCGATACGCTTACTCTTGGCGTTTGTCGCCCATTAGTCTTAATATGGAAATTGCGCCGCGCTACCCAAAGAATCGGAATGCGGCGCAGTATTCCCTGGTCGCTTTGGCGCAGCGCGTGGGTTAGGTGGAATGTTGGTCCGGAGTTACCTAGAGTCTCGACAAAGCAAATGACTAGCTATTACCCTTCCGCAGATAAATACTAGCTTCTACAATCCCCGCCGCAGGGGAATTTGAAGACACATACGACACAGGCGGTTTTCTATGGGTTGTGAGCTAAGAAAAGGATAAAGGTAAAGGCACGCCACTGTCGAAACGGCCGAGACCCATTACAAGCCTTAGATCGGGGTTCCTTCATCATAGAAACACTGCTCGCTTCGATGTACCGCGATATGGATGTTTATTAATCAGTGAGATGTAGAGAGGGAAGGTCAGGAAGGAAATACGCTGGGACTTAATACATGGCTGCTGCCACCATCCTAAGAAAAGGAGCTCCTGTTGGCCCAAGTGGTAGATCGAATGAACGAAAGGCATCGCGCGCAAGCTTAAAATAATGGGAGACATTCCAAAAGCTGCTCGACGTGAGACTAAATGAATCACGAAATGTTGATTTGAGGCTATACCGCCAATGTTGGTCAAGATGGGAGGTAGGACACTGCTACCAGTGCTATTTTGGGTTTTCTGGTCCTGGTGGGAAGCGGATTAAATAATGTCGCCTTCGAAACCTGTACAACGCACTAGATAATCAAAGCTATTTCCTAGGATGGCGTTTCCATCGGTTGATATATGTGTCCTTGGTTTGGGCCACCTAGGCACTCCTCGCCCGGGAGGAATTGCGGTTGCTACGAGTCGTAGGGTCACTTCTGGTCTTGCTGTTCTCGGGGATGATGTACACATATCTCTGTTGGTGCTGTGAGTAGAATTCCTGCTATATATGTAGAGCACTCGTACCTCGTGCCCTCATCTCATCTTCTGAGCCTCTTAACACACGGAGATACTCGATCCCATCCCTTCGTTGGTCCACGATGGTCAGTGCTAGTACACCGTCCGATTCCCTTCTGCGACCTCGTTCAATTCTTCTTGTCTCCACCTCCATCGCTTCCGTCCTTCTCTTCCTCTCCACCTTCGGCGTTCCATTCAGTACTTCCGTATATTTTTCTCGAATAGCGATTCCGTCTGTCCCTGAATCCTACGGTACGGTTTCTCCTCCAGAATGCATCGCCCACGGAACCCTTGGGTTTTATTGGACCTATAGGGCGGGAACACCTGAATCCTGCGTGTCCTTCTTCGGTCAGTATCCTCAACGGTAATCAGCACCAATACTGACTTTGCTATTTAATATTCAATACTTCAGATGCTCAAGCTATGCCAGTCGCCGATTCTGGCCCTGTCTACTCCATGATGACAGTTATTAGTGCAGCCATTGTACACGCACTCGCTTTCCTCCTCACCTTGAGTGCCACCGGCGCGTTCTTTATCCTTCGCCTCGACGAAGCTGAACGAATCAGCAAGAGGCTTATATCATTCGTGGGATTCGCGGCTTTCATCGCGAAGGTCGCCTCTGCCGTCGATCTTGCCGTTTTTATTCATGGACAAGAATGTTTGGGGGGTACACCTTTGGCGTTGAGAGGGGGGAGTGCGAATTGGCTGACGCTTTCCGCTGGCTTAATTATGGCCCTTGGGGTTTTGCTTGCCATCCGGGCGCAGGGAAGGTCTAGTTGGAAAATGATGGAAGATCCAGAGACGCCTTGCAACTGTGTTAACAGCTCACAACAGACACCAGACGAAGAAAAGGCGTATCCGGAAGCACTGCAGGATATTTCGACACCGCTGGGTATAGTAGGCCGGGATGAGGGTAGCGATTTTGGGCTGCAGTCAAACCAGTCAACGAGACGATCGTCTACACCATCCCTTCTTCTCACCCCGCAAAGCCGTGAACGGAGTCATTTTGCCCCTTCGAACTACGATACAGCAGCATCGTCAAGCCGGAACTCTACCGGTAGGGAGAGCAGTCTTGCTCCCAGCGTACCCGTAAGGGCGAGAATCTCGACGCCATCGTTTTTGGGGCATTACTTCCGGCGCGCGGGGTCATCGAGGGTCCCCACAATTTCAACAGGAGTGTCGAGGGTGTCCCGACGAAGTCTCTAAGCGATAGTCCGTCAAACAAGGGATGAATCATCAAGTGCAGCGTTTCCTGGAAAGAGACACTCACATCCGCGTCAGATTCAAGCTACACGGGAATCTCGAACGTCGTATTTATTATGATGAAGCAGCCGGCTTGTCGGATGGGGCGATGGGGGCGGGACAGACAGGGAGTGCAATCACATTTTCTTGGGGTTCCTGCTGAACAGCGTCTGATGGTAGCACCCGGAGTGCAATATTAAACCACGGACTAGGATAGGAAGGACAACTAACTCTACCACCAAAGAATTATCTGGGTTTGGACAGACGTCTAGATGGGATTCGTGTTCGTTATTGTTCGTGTGAAAACGTATCGTATACCTTCTTCACGTTCACGGACCGCAGGTGGAGTGCCCGTTCAAAGCTTGATTCTCAAAAAGGTTGGGCCATTGAGAAAGCTGTACGGTTCATTGTGCAGCTAGAATTCGATGACCTGCTAGTATAGAAGCAGTTAACTTCAAGGATGATCACAGTTCTATATCTCAATAAAACAGGTGGAAAAGGGGGCTCCATGATGTATAGAGAGGATTTCGGATATGTGCCCCAGGAAGCGCCACGACGCCAAGAAGAAAACAGTGATCGTCGCTGAGGGTCTCTCCGAGGCTCCAGGGAGATGAATGAAAGGTGGGTCAAGGGGGATTGCCATCGCAAAATCATGGACGAGATGATGAGGCTGCCGACTGCGGACCTCCTGATCGTTCTCTGCGTTGGCGTTCATTTTGTGGGCCAATCAGCGTACTGCCCTTTGTCGATGATGAGGACAACGACTCAGAGTTTGCAACAATGCTCAAGTTTAGATGGGTGGAGACGGTGTAGATGGACTACCACCTGGAATAAATTGGATGGATCAACGTTATTCACGGGTCTTGACGATTTCACAACGCTTCGCAGCGCGATTTACAAATGCAGGACTCACTTGCACTTATTTGCACGGGCCAACTTCACGATGACTTCGGAATTTTGTTCTGATATTCCACAGGATTGTACCACCCCAACCAGCGCATAACTTCGTCATCATGATCTCGATCCTGTCGGCCCTGCCTGAGTCTGTGCTTGAATCTTCTGCTGAAGAATCCCGATCAGATAGTTCATGTTCTCTCTCTTCTTCTGAATCGTGTCTTCTAGCGTCTCGACGTTGGATCGGATGTAGTCGACTTTGTTGGAGTAGTGTTTGATAGCTTGCTCCCGCGTCTTTCGTTTTCGGATCAGGGAAGATCTAGGTTGTCCAAGGGGATGAAATGCACCTTTTTCACGTAGTATCCAGTTCCAACATCGATTATGACATGTTCTGGATCTGAGAGCTTTCCAGGAACGTAGAGAGAGTTGGTTAACGGGACGAGGATTGTCTTGTCTATTGAACGGAGTGGAAAATGATTGAGAATCTAGAGCAGAGCAACTTGATATAGGGGCGCACCTTTATTTTGCGGCTTCACTTCGTTCACGTTTTCAATACAGTTTTTGAACTTCGCCTGGGCTTGCTTGAGCTGAGCAAAGGAGTTTGTGAGGTGATTCAGTTCCTGCTCAGGTCGCGTCAGTTCGTTATAGATATCCATTAACGACCAATTAGGTGAACCTGCCTCTTCAAGCTGTTTTCTGACTTCTGAAAGCTGCGCGATATCAAGATCTGCGACATTTACGGTCTGTGGTTGAGACATGGCAGGGACTCGAAGGGTGCTCGGAGGAGGTTGTTCAGAGCCTTCGTCGGGGCGTGACCCGATGAGATGTGACTTCCTTCCTTTTCAGGACTTCTGTGACAATAGCACCGCCTCCGAATTCTTGCCTCAAGACTCCGCAATTGTTCTACGCTCGTTCCCTCCTTCCATCCCTGCCCACGAGTGACGAGGACGACCACAAAGCACTGTTCTCGGCCTCATAGCCATGCCTTCAGAGGGCGAAAGGGAGAGAGTCCCGCAGGACCTCGGTGTGTGCTAAATGAAGGCTGTAAGAACGAGGAACTAAAGCACACCGCAGTCGCTATCTTCCACTCATCGTTCCATCCGACCAAGGGGAATATCGTGGATTGGTCGCTAAAGGCTAGCGACGGTGCGTATTACTCTCAACGCATGAGGAGGTGACGGCTGAAGGTGTGGATTTTGGATAGATCTGAACCTCGACCAACTCGAGTTCAACGCGCTGCCCAGTGGGCTTCACCTCGTGGAGCAGGACGTCGTGTACATCTCTGTCTGTGTTAACTAGGCTCACAAGAACTAACACGACCTGCAGATATTTTACGAAGGACAATCAACACGGGGTATGCGTCTTTCGAAGGCGCAAGACCGAAGAGCACGGTCACCGAGGTTTCCGGCTCAGCTCCTTGGGCATCCTACTCGCCAAATCAGACCGTCCTCGACCTTGGCGACACGTAGAAGCACTGAAAGACCTCGTCGACAGAATCTACTCGCAGATGGAGCGGCAGGGCGTGTTGGAGCCGAGGGAGGGCGACTGGGATCTGGCTCATGCGTTCTTCGAGGAGCGGAAGCTGCGGCGTGCAGATCTGGGCGGCTCAGGCGACTGGACAGGATGGAGTGACGACCTCGATGGGGCCTACTCAGAGCCCGTTGGCTCCAACCCAACACTGCACCTCCCGCACCTCCTGCGAATCCTCGGCCCTTCTTCACTAACGCTGTACAAGCACGTCCTCGGTCGGAAGAGGATACTCATCTACACGCTGCCTCCAGTCGAAGCCGCCTCCATACTCTGTTACGTTGCGGGGGATCTGTGTTTCGAGACGCATGCCGATGGGTCGAGTTCGAGTCCCAATGCGCGCCTCAAGGGCAAGCACAAGGAT
>JANKHO010001211.1:0-11026 GCA_027627235.1 Agrocybe chaxingu | reverse complement strand
AGCTCCTTAGTCAATCCATAAGGAGAGCGAAGGAGACGGATGAAGTTTTCGGCAATGTTTCTGTCATTCTCTCACTGGACTTCATGGGCAGTTTTGAGGTCACCACATTGGGCGATGCGCTGCTGTACGTGCCCGGACATCACCAACCCTCATTGGCTAGCCTCCAAGGCAAATGCGCCTTCCTCCATCTCGACCGCGTCGTTGTGTTGGAGAGGACTGGCCCCAAATCTCCGTGGGATGACTTTCTCGCTCGCTTTCGCGCAGGAAATTTAACGGCTGAGGACATGCAAAGTCTGCTCTCGCGTGTTCGCCCCATTCACTGCGCGGCGCGCACATCTGTCATTGTCACTGCGAATGCGGACCTTGGAAAAGAGTGGAAGGACATAGTGGAGGGGTGGCGAGTAGAGACGGCGAGCGAGTTTCTCGTGAGCGACCATTATCAAGGTAGATCGTTTTTTGAGCTTCACTTTCCCTCTTCCCCACTTACGTTCAGTATCAGACTCCAATCTTCCGATCTCGCATGAGCATTGTGAGCTTGTCGACCGGGCCCCTGAGCGGGGCCACGATTATCCAATACGTCCCACTCTGCATTATCGTCTGGTCCTCCGTGTTGGAGATCCTGTCAGGATTATTGGGAGGAATGGAAACGCTCCTGTGGGTGCTCTAGCGCGAGTGAGGCGTCTCCCAGAGCCGCACGCCAATTCTTCCGATCTGCTATTGGAATTTGCGTCTCAACATCCCCAGCTCCCGACCTTCACTATTAACATGAAACCCAAGGAGCAACTTTACCGTGTCGTCAGCGAAGACCTCATCGTCGTTCGGTCGCAGTATCCGCTCGAACCTGCCTGGGTGGTCGATTATGCTAGCATTCGCCACCACCCTGTGAATTCCGTTCTACTGGATTTCACTGGTACGAAGATATTCGGGGACCGTCAACGTTCGGCCATTTACAATGTTCTCGTCCATGCTGGACGCCTCGAGAATGTGCAAATTCTTGGACCCTTAACCGCAGAAGATTTAGACATGAAGGTGAATAGGTTCATTATCGACGAGGAACATCGTTTGCAGCAGCTGTCCGATAGTAAAGTTTACGATCCATAAACATGTACGACTATCATTTGCACATTTTCAACCTCCATGCTATGTCTTCCTCCCAATCCTCCAAGGTGGATGCGCCTTCAACGAAAGTGATGAAAAGCGCACCTCCATCCCACAATGACCGACGTGTTAGGGGGCACAGAGTAACTCCTTCACAGGTGTGAAACTGCCCTTCGAGCCAATCTTCGCACTTCTTGAAAAACTCAATACCTCTTGTCTGGTACTTTGTCAGCCAAGACGTGTTAGGACTTGCCCTTGCCGTTAAAAAGCTCTTCTTAGACATAGTTGCGTCCGGGTACAAACACACGAGACCATACCAGGCGATGTAGTTCATTACGACCGTTGAGTGGAACTCAACGATCGCGCGAACAGGGTTGGCGGTGGTGACGACTATGTTGATACTTTTCAGAATACGGTCGTTTTCCATGGTAATGACGGAGTCTATGCAACCATGGGTACTTTCGTAGGCGTGGGGGTCGATGCGTTCTTCGTAACCCCTGACTTTGAAGAAAGCGACAACAACGTCCTTATTGTACTTTGGCACGTAGAAATCGATGTCGTTGGGCATGAAAGTCCTGGGGTGCAGAAGAGAGAGCACAGTTGAACCGGAAATTAAAGAACCGGATAAGCACATCATGTTGAAGATGTATGCTATAGGCCCAGCGTCGAACCTCGCAGAGATTCGCAGGAGGAGTGCCTGCATGTCTCTGGGTATCGAGACCGCTGGATATAATTTGTCACGTTGCTGACGTTAGAAGTGAATAGCACTTACAGAGCCGCTCGCCGTCAAACGAGCATTCAAACAGCAGGCTTCTGTTCTTCATGGTAGTAGCTGTGAGAAGGTAGGGTTCGCCCCCTATTGCTTGGTCAGCATTCTGCTCGCAGAGCGCTTACCTAATAGTAGATGACACAGGATCAGTTCCAAAAAGGAAAAGCACAGCTTGCATCCTGCGAACCGACTGCCAGTCGCTGACGTCAGTCTCTATGTTGGCCTGCCTTCCGTGTTGACCGTCGTGAAACCAAACCCGGTTCTTATCATCTAAGAATCTAGCCACGAAGTGGTAATTGCCCAAGTAAATGACCCCTTTGAGCCTGTAATTAATCTTCGCGCCGGAAGCTGTGAGCGAGAATGACCCTTGAACCGTTATTGTCGCGTTTGCTGGCACCATTAATAAATCTGGAAAACGCCTGAAAGTGGGCGGTCCAATGAGGGGTTGAGATCCTGCGGGCGAACCACAACTCGAGCAAGTTAACGGATTGTTCAGCCTGTCCTGAAGAATTGACCCAGTAGACAGCGAGCTTAGCGCCCTGCCATGAGGGACAGACAGGGAAGTGAAATGCGTGATCTCGTGAAATAATTCTCTGTGTTTCTCGTGACATACAGGGCATTCGTATGTCGACCAGAGGTTGTGTGGAACGCTCACCATGCAAGCCGCCAACGAGATTAAGTCGGTCCCCATCTGACCCATGGGGAATTGTTCTTTATCATAAGAATGCAGGGAGTCCCGTATGTAGTCTCGCGTCATTTCAAATAGGACTCCTTTTTCGAAATCCTTTGAGCAGTAGCTCATCAAAGACCCAATTCTATGGAACCTTGGGCTCCAGAATTCTCTGTCTTCCCTCCAAAGATTGAATAAAATGAAAAGAAGCGAGTCATATGCACAGCTCCAATTTTCACTGTCCCATATGGGTCCTATCATCACGCTCTCCACTGAGGAATCCACACCCTTTCCCTTGCCAGCCAATTGACTTTCTTCGCGTCCGTGTCGAGCCGTATTAAAGGACGTCATGAACGCCTCCCCTGCTGGAGCATGTTCGGTCGCTGCACCCAGTGCGGGATGCCATTTAGGGTCATATTTCTTGCCTTTCCACTCGCGGTATGCGCGAATGCAGGAATATCTGTAAGATACGGGAATATTATGTGGAAGTAAGCCCTCATACCTGTCGAGGGTGACATGGTCGAGCCACTCCAACTCACGAAACTCTTGTCTGAGGTACCCTTTTATTCTGGATGTTATTTTACTGATTGTAAACTCTCGCAGAATGACAGTGCCTGATGCCGTGGACGCCCTCGACAAAGCGGTATAATATGCCTGATGAGAGCGGCAGTGGGACAAGTCAACGGGATTGTACATGCGTGTTTTTCCTTGGGAAGCATAGTCAGTGAGCGCAAAGTTTGGCAACACCAGCACTTGCTGACGTTGGACGTGTATGAATCATTCTGTTCCTATAGTGATTTTCGTTTTGCTAGAAGCGCGAGGAAGAGGAACAACATTCTCGGGCAAACCTGGGATTTGGATGGAATTGGGAGGGTTGTGCAAACGGACAAAGAGGGTGTCTAACACCCTCTGCTCATCCGGCCCTGTTAACTCGGTCCAACCAACGACATGAGCTTCTTGGCCTTTCGTTATCCCAAGTTCCGTAGCATCATTATTTTTGATGACAACAGGTAGACCGACACACAATCGCAGCCTGCCAGCGACGTGAGACGAAAAAGCGGGAGACATATCCCAGAGCATTTGTTTCTTTCTCGCACTAAGTTCTTCCCCGTGTCCAGATATTGAGTCGATAGAGAAGAAGTCGATCAGTCGTTGACTAGTTTCTCGAGCAAATCGTTCGCTTCCCACTTCGTTAAAACAGTCTCTTTCCACGTTCCAAGCTGTGATCACTGGCGTGTTCTTTAATTGCGGGCTCGAGAGATCAGGGACACTCGTTCCCTTTCCAATGATCCTCGATTGCAAGAACCCGATGTCTGCTGGGGTACATCGACCATACCTCATGTTTTCTAACGCTGTTCGCAGACAAGAATCTTCTCGAGACTGCGTCGTCTGTCGCATGTTCTTTCTTAAAATCACCACAGTCGTGAACTGATGCCAAATCATTTTCCCCAAAGTGGCTTCCTGCTGTTTTGGGGACTGTCGAGCATGTTGCGTAAGACTGACCCTTTCGCTGCAGAGAGAGAGTCCTCCAGGTGGGGCCAGTTGAGCGAAATCGCCTGCCAGAATCATATTCATACCTCCGAATGGCACATCGTGGCGGTTGTAGACACTTGATAAGCGTGAGCTTATTCTGAACAAGTCTTGACATGATACCATCGAGACCTCGTCAATGAATATGTACTGAACGCCTCTCAATCTTGATCGTACTTCCCTCAAAGTAGTTTCTTCGTTCTTCTTTGGTTGAAACCCGTCGTCCTGAGAGAATATCCCAAGCGCCGAGTGGTACGTGGACCCGTTTATAATAGCCGCCGCAGAACCCGTCGGTGCCAGAACCATGAACCTGTGCTCCTCCTGTCGTAACTTGAACATGTGTGTGAGCGCGTTGATCACTTGGCTCTTACCTGTGCCTCCCATCCCTCCTAGATGCATTTTCAGCTGAGGCGGAGAGAGACATGTAGCATGATTCGCGACCAAANNAAACGCTCTNNTCTGTTCTGNATTCANNCNGAANNTGNTTTCTGTTTCGGNAATGATNTGACGATCTCTGTCTGCCTCNGCCNNGAANGTGCGAAGGAANTANNNNGCATCNAGTATNCTGACNTCGNTGNGNANTGGTACTANNTTANGCCCNTTTCCATCTGCACGAATTTCGGAACTGGCATAATTAAACCTGTGTCTCATNTTGAGCACTNTNTCTCGTGNCNCNTTCACGACNTTTTTCCANCCNGCNGCTGATAGCACANNTNCNGGGNTTACACGACNTTCNNTNGNNACTGGGCTTNNTGTTNCTGNNTTGAAATGAGTGNCNGTGATNACCTNGTCCACAGCAGCTCNNTGCNCTNTNTCGCGCACAAAAATGNNATCNTTNAACCAATTTTCGNNCTNTCCTTCTTCGGTGGTGTCGGGAGCATCATATTCGTGATCAATTTGGATATCCTGAANGTCATTTATATNCCCNGTGTCCACNCNATCCCACTGGGTGNNNAGCTCNGNNGATNNGTCCNTTTNCAACGNTTNATTTTTCAATTGNCNGTGGAAGTCGTCTCTTGNGTCNGAGCACTCGTATCGAACATTAAAGTTCTTCATCAGCTCTCNNTGCNTANCNGTAAAGTTTGNCTGATCNAATATAGTTGGCCANGGCAAGTCATCTCTTTTTAGATCTTTTCCGGTTCTCCATGGAACAAAGAGAGTTAGCATTGTACAGCAATAGCCGTCGCGGTCCGCGCTATCTGATCGTGGAAGAGATCCTCCTATGAAATTTGGTACACATGAGGCCAGCCGTTTACTATCAACCGAGACACGATGNGACCAGTACAGGGGGTGTTGGGGCATAAACGCCGTTGCTCTTAACCTTGCTTCATGCATAGCGCTGTCTTCAAGCGTCTCNCCACCTTCGCCACCTTCGTCAGATAGTCTNCCCNTCCTCGTCATTCTCTTCAATAATCCCGTGTACGANGCGTTTAAATTCGGCCATCTCGCGTTTACTACGCCGTACTTTCACGGCTCCTTGAACCCACTCATAGAGAGTCAGGTTTTCATAGCAACTTGGACGGTGTATGTAGTCATGCACAACACTTTGTTCATAATATTCGCNGNTNGNCCGTCCNAGAGCAATNTTNNTCATNCTCACNTCNGNGTTCTCNTNCCNGNTGCCGANTGGTGCACAAGCNTTTAGCACAAATGCNGTGAAGGACCTCCAATANAAGGGTACGAATCTATGGCTGCAATAGTGATCTGGGTTTCCGAGCAAGTACATGCAAGCCATNGGGCTTCCAACCTCTAGCTTTGTACTCAAGGCATTAACAATTTTTACTACCAACTGCCGGGCGCCCTCGCTCGAATCGACGTTTTCCAGTACATTTCCATGTTGATTTAGTACATCCTGCGCGGTTGAAAATATATGGTGTGTTTTCAGTGCTTGCTTGGTGATGTAGTCNGTTACGTAGGAGACGACGGCTTTGATCGCAGTTCCAGAGAGCAAGTTGGTCACGTCAGTATTACACCTCATGACATAGGTGACAGGAGGCGAATAAGTGTTTATCATCGGCTCCAATTTTTTTAGATTTATGTGGCCGTCAGTATAGTCAACTTCTGTTTTCTTGAANGTGGNGCGAGGAAAACGAGCTACACAGACACCCTTACTATTTAAACACCCTTTGCGCCCTCCAGCCCTNCCCTTTTTTTGAGATTTTCCAGCCTTGTCATCGTTCGCCGCATCCTTCTGCATAGTGCATGTATGTACATTAGATCTACACACGAGGTCATCAACCGTATTCGAAAAGTCTCCCCACCAACGTTTATTCTCCTCGCAATTGCNACAGCTCGAACAAGCCTCCGGACANGAGNGTGGGGGAGGGACAGGAAGAGTCTGCGTCGGATCCTCATAATCAGAGCAAGAGTTNCTATCCTCGCNNACTGTGAGTGCATGCACCCCTTGACCCCTNGGCATTTTTGGCTGCCTCGATCGAACCTCGTCGAGAGTCCCCGTGAGAAATTCTCCAACATGACAGCCTTCTAGATATGAAATCAGCGACTTCTGGAATTCGGAATCTCTAGCCATAATGCGATCTCTAATACTTTGTGGAGATAGTGAACCTTCAATCCATAACAATAAGTGCAGATGAAGGGTTAGCCGACCTTGTTGTTCAACTGTTCCATAATACCCAGAAGTTTTGCCAAAGAGACCTATCTGTTTTTCATTCATCCCGAGAACGTGCTTCAAGAAGGCCGTGACCATGTGGTGGAAGAACCGAGCGGCAGCGACAGGATTTGATGCAATCAGCGCCTCTCTTTCCTTAGAGGGTCTAAGTGTAGGACGGAAGGCGACCTCGCCATCCGCATAATATAAGCACANNGGNTGCCTGTTATCAGCNGGAGANAGNGTTATAAACCAGCTNGGNGCNCCCTTNGCACATATNAAAGACCANAGNTCNTTTCTCATGTATTTTTTGCTNGTGAGAGANCCNNTCACATGCCCNCCAACNTGNTCAAGGTCGTCNAGAATGTCNAAGCANACTTTNTCAGCATCNTTNGCNGGNTTNACTNTCTCTCCNGCTGCCATTCGCGAGGCAATATTTATCANTACNTTCGAATCNANGGTNTTNAACCGACGAACAATGTCAGGGAACTTGNTGCGTTTCGCCATCAAGTGGCTTCCGATAACAGCATTTTTCATCTGCTTATGGTTAAACGCCACCATAGGAAAATGGGGATCACGTTGAAATCTCTTATCGTAGTACATTAACAAGCGTCTCTTCTGTTCATCTTCCGACAAAATCCCTTTGTGCATCAACTGGCCCACTCCGCCATAACCATAAGGAAAAAGCCATGGGAACATTTGGGGGTAGGCAGCAGGGTTGTCGTACATTGACTGTGGAGTCGACTCATGCCCTACTCCAAGAACTTTGCCCTTTGATTCCAAATGGCGCAATGCCACAGCTTTCATGCCTTCCGCCGACATTGTGGTATACTCTTTTCCTGAGAGGCACCTTACAACAAAGGGACATGGTCCTGACTCAGTTCCAAGTTCGACCTCAGTCTCGTGCACGCTCATCTCTGCGGGGGAGATATTGCTATCTGATTCAGACAACACCGTGGGCATAACAGCTACGGGCACGCCCTCAAGTGGGTATTCCTCGAGGTTCTGTTGAGAAATTTCGAGATCTGCATAATCCCGATGGTTCAGTTTTAGCCAATCCAGTGCTTCTGCCACGGCGTTTCGCCGAACGATCATAGGCGTTCTTTTGTAGTCTTCCTCCGTGGGAGGGGCAACGCCGATATATGAAAAGGCGAGTGTTTCATCCAGTTCTCTTCTGGCCGGTGGTAAAATTCGGTACACTTTTGGGGTCGGATTCATCAACATGACTACATTAGCTATCATTTTTACACGGCCTGAGGCAACTCTGACCAGGCATCTGTTGTGCCGGATACGACATATCAACAGCTGCTCTGCGAAAGTCAGTTTCTTCAACACTTCTGGGATCTCGCCCACCCAGAATCCATTTACCAATGCATTTTTAGGAACTTTTCCTGCTCGCAGTTGATTGTCACAGGGCTTGCACACTCCAGAGCAGTTGGGTGCAAGAATAGGCCCTTCCAATGGGAGAATCGGGTCACTGTTTGTGAATCGCTCCTTTCGAGTGAAGCCTCCGCACAAGAGCGACATGTCATAATCGGCATCAGACAAACGGGTCTGATCCGTCACTCTGCTCAGCTCTCCGCAAACGGCGCACCCGGCCTCTTCTACTATGCCTTGTCCAAATTCCGCGCAGAAGTCTGTAATAATATCCTCAATCAAGCTCGATGACGGTGCAGAAGGGGGAGAAGNGGAATCCGTAGAAGGAGCGCGGCTAGTTCTCNATGGGTAAGGGATCGTATGCCTTGAAAATCGTCACAAATGGGGCGCACTTCATACAGTCATGCTTGATCAGAAGCTGGGACAACACGGTCCGACTGTCGCGCGGTTTGAATGGCACATCATGGGCATGAGCGATACGTCTCATCAGATCGAGAGAAACCCAGCCAGAAAGCATATGAAGCGGGAANTGTGCCGAAAACAGTCCAGGTATTGCNCTGAATTCCGACGCTGCAATGTAGTCCAGTGCTTCAAAAACCGTGTTCGGCGGGAGGGGGCTAGAATAGTAAAGGGTCAACGCCGATGCTAACAGCCACCTAGTGTGCACGGACTTCTCATACTTTTTTCTCTTTCTGGGAGATTGTGANCCTTCATCTTGGGGCGGTCTCTTCTTTATAGATGCTTGGACTGGAGTGAATACTGCCACATAAGCAGGGCAGTGTTCACAAGTGTGGGAGGGTCCGAAGAGTGTGAGCAGTTTGTCTCGCGTCGAATTTCTCTCAGTTTTAATCCCATGGACCGATGCTAGGTTCTTCAGTTCCGGTACTCTGAGAATGTTGCACAGAATGTGCACAGGAACCAAAGCTCGGACAACAGTCTTACTGGCTTTGGCGAGCGCCTCCGCCCTTTCATGATTGGTGTATTCCAGCAGTTCGAACAGAACATCATCACAGCCCATTAGTCTCGAGTTATCAATGGTATACTGTCCCAATTGTTCACCCGAGAGATAGCTAGTTTTGGCCGCAATATATCCTCCACCAACGACGCGCCGGATAATGGTGGGGTNAACGTCATGAAGCATNTCTTCCCCACATTCGAAACATGCGTCGGCGCCACATTCTAGTTCTCGCATTATCCAAATGAAGGCCAATCTGAAAGGGAACAAGACANNTNNGTATAGANAACNTACGATGTGCTNTNAGAGCNNNCCGCNTNCNTGAGAGNNGAGGANNCGNNGACCAGAGCACAATGGTAGTAGGTCACCCAACATGCGACGGAACTCATGTCTTCGCGTGCNGTTNTGNCTCAATCTNAGCGCNANGANNGCGGCNAGCCTNGTTTGACCTTGCCTGGTATACTTACACAAGTGCGCATGATGTAGCTTNAAATGCAANCGCTCNATCANGAAGAANCACNNTCGAAGCANTAAGGCNATTTNNNTNAATANATTNGAAANNGACNTNTAGANAANCNTCGTTNTNGGCCTCCANANAGTGCTCTCNCNGCCAGTAANANGANNNACNTNCNGGTCAGACTTCAAGGGGACTGTGACTGAGGACAAGCGACATTCTATTTCTTTAACAAGTATCTGATCAGCGTTATGGTCGCGACACCGTAGAAATGGGAGGAGATGCGTAACGGGCTCTGGAAGCGGGTGTTCCGCGTTTCTCAAGGTGCTTGCGTCTACCATGTCCGCTAAGATCGCGCTCCACATGGAGGTAATCAGCAGGACAATACCCCCCCACAGGTAGGAAAGTGCACACACTCGCATCTTAAAAGGGAGGGAAAGAGGTAAGAATGTATTATTACCACGTTGACAAGTTATATGGAACTCAAAGGCGGCACTATCAGGGGCACTCTCTATCAACCTTTACAGCTGTTTCTTCTTGGTCGGAGGGTCGTAGTCATCATCGCTCGTGTCGATCTCCATTTGTTCGTCGTCGTGATTTTGTCTCTCCTTTCCCGTCGTAGGTAGGACAGAATCACAAGTCGAGAAGAACTTGTGATCTCCCTCGGTAAACCCTCTACCCGTTGACACCCCTGGGCAGTCTGAATGCTGATCAGGCGACGAGAAATTTCCAGAGCGGCAAAACCGTACTCACTTGTCAGATCGGGTGATGTGTCCCTCGTGATGTTGAAAGTACTTTTCAACGGCCAAGCGAAAGATCTGGGAGGGCCATCAGCAAGGTTTAGTAGAGGGAAAATGTGGGGTTCGTTCTTGAAGCACATCAAGATTTGTGTTCGCAGCGCTGCAGGAGTACAAAAGGGTACACCATGCAATTCTTGTGCCGCAGCCGTCACCTTGTGCCTGAAGAGGGTGTTGCAGATGTGGGCAATGTATCGGGCGAACACCTCTGGGAACGTATCGACAGGGGTTTCCGAACCTGCGGGTCTAAAGATAAAGGACGCCCCTAGCCAATCAGCCATGTCCGCTACATTTCTATATCAAACACTGTATTTTTACAGGCTAGCCTGTAAAAATACAGTGTTTGATATAGAAATGTAGCGGACATGGCTGAAACCTGATTGTCTTATCTAACGGGACATCCTTATCTATAATCTCCTGACCTCTAATTCTCTTACTAAGTCTACACTTTACAAGGGGAATAATGATGGGTAAGGGAAATTATCGTTTTCTATATGCATCAGATGGCGTGATAAGCAAGTGTTCTTGCCATCTGATGGGACTGTCAGGGTGGGAACCTAAGGTGTTGGTTCAACGACTTGAACGCCCACTTGTCAACACATGTAAACAACCTCGTCACTGCACCCCTCATTGTCTAGCATGTTATCGACAAGCCTGCCCTCACCAGCAGACCTGTTCTACCAACTCTCCAAGTCATGTCCGACCTCCCACCAAGTGGGGGGCCCAGCAGTCGCACCCGTTCTGATGGGAGGCGAGTGTTGGGTGTCC
>JANKHO010001210.1:0-11035 GCA_027627235.1 Agrocybe chaxingu | reverse complement strand
ACCAGCCCTACCCTCAACATCACGCCTCCTCGTCGCAACATCCCCCAACAGCACCCCTCTTATTCGATGTATAACCCAAATCCTGGTTACCCCGCCGCAGGTGCCGGGCCGGCGGGATCGAACGTCGACCTTGCTGACCTCGGGCTGGTCTCGCGAGATTCAAGGCTCGATGAACGATGGGGTTCGTTCATGGCGGATTCGGGGTTGTTGGATGATTATAGACGCCGCTAGATTTCTCGAGTTTCGCCTTTTCGTTTGTTGCTAAATTTCTTTGCTCTCTTCGCTCTGGTACTTGCATTGTATATTTATTTATTGTTTTGTTCAATAATGTTGCATATGGTGTCGTTTCAACGAATAGATAAACCACTGTATAACTTATAGTACTGGTTCCCATGGCCATACTTAGCAGGCGTACGTTTTACGCGCAGATTTAGGAGAATTGTGAAGAGGACCTGGGATCAACATCGTGCCGTCATGCTCGGGATACCTCAATGAACTCGATAGAGTCGCGAAATGCGGGGGGATGGTGACGAGGAAACACCTGTACACGTCCCAAGTTGTGTCGCCTGCGTTCATCCGACTTGTACACTTGCTTTGGGAGTCAAAGCACGAGGGAAGCATACACCTGTTGCTCGCCCTCGCCATTCTCAGACGGCTTGGACTTCATCGATTCATCCATCATCCAGAGGTAAATTCGAGGAGTGCAGATGGTCGAACACTTTTCCTGCTTTGGGTAGTCTTGCCTCCAAAAGGTAGTCGTCTCGTCTCGTGGGCGCCTAAAGCGTCACGTGCCACCAGGTGGGTCACTAAACAAGAAAAGCTATGCAGCCTCTCCTCTCTCTCTCTTCTTTTAGATCCCGTGCTGGCTGGTTTCTGGTATACGCTGTCTTGGGAGGGGGATGTTCGTCTTCGACTTGCTAGCAGTTCCAGTCTCGTTATCTCTTCGCCGTCCTCGCTCCTCATTGCCTTCAATTCACTTTTCCTACTCGAGCTCTATGCTATGGGGTATACGTCTAACCCGTAATCTAATATGCTCACTGGCAGCATCAACGATGTCCTTCGTCACGCTGAGCGCAGACGTATCTTCAACGTCGACGGGATACGTCAACTTGCAGCAGAGTCCGTCGAGCAGAGTCCTGATGATATCATTGACCTGGAAAAACTCGCCGAGGGCGGGCTTAACCGTCCCTTCCTCATCACTATGCGCGGTAGCTTCCAAATGTGGCGCGTATGCCGTATCCGGCTACGATTCCCAAGAACTTCGCTGTCGCCAGTGAAATGGCTACCACGGCCTTACTCCGTTCCTCTGGGCCGCCTGTACCCGAGTTATACGGGCACTCCCCTACGCCAAACAATGTGGCAGAGGCCGAGTATATCTTTATAGAATTCGTAGAAGGCACTCGCTTAAGCGACATCTGGTTTAGCCCATGGGAAGGGGACATTATTTAAATATCATGCGCTGAACTCGAGTCAAAGATGATGTCAATTGCTTTCCCGGCTGGCGGAAGCCTGTACTATACCAAAGACTTGGAGAAAGTGGCCGGAAGGCCAGGCATCCCGCTAAAGGACGAGCGTTTCTGCGTCGGTCCGGACACGAGAACTACGATGATCCTATTTCGCAATCTATGACGCGGCCCTCGCTACTGGAGAATTTGGACGATTTAGACGATACCCAGCAAAGCCGAGAGGAGGAACTCTACCGTCGCCGCCTCATCCATTACCACTACGTCAAAAACATGGAGGAGCACAACGAGCTTCATCCCGCGGCTTTGACGGACCCTGTGGGCATGCCCGACCCTCGAGATGCTGGGGCTTCGAGGCTGCCATGCGCACAACGGAAGGCGTGACGAAGCTGGTGCAGATGATTGACTCGCGCAACCCAGACGGCGGAAGTGGGAGCTCAGGCCAGGCTGTCGGCGGCGTCACGCCGGTGCGGCTAAGGAGGCTCGAGCTGCACGACTGCACGAGTTTGGGCGAGGACGTGATGAGGTGGCTGGAGAGCCGAGTGACAGAGGTGATCTGCTCGGAGCCAGCTGTGGATCGGTACGTTTTGAGCTCTCTCTCTCTTCCAGTCTCTTCATCTGTTGCTGTTTCTGATTGACCTTTCTATGCCAACCAGATCGCCTTTGGTACACCCATATCTATAGTTCATTTCTGCTCGTTTCGGAAAATCAAAACACACGAGAATTGGCACGATACGACCAAAAGCGGCGTGCTCTCACTGGATTGGGAGCTTGACGCCGGCGTCCAACTAGATTCGTTCCTCTCAGTTCGTTCTCCTGGGGTTCTAATTACTGTCTTTATTTCGTTAAATCTACTTACCTACCGTGACCGACCAAATATCTCCCCGTCTCTCCTCAAGGACTTAACTATTATCTCGCATCTATCATACCGTAGTCCAATCTCTCGTGATCGGAAAATGTAATCTGTTGTAACATTAGTGCTGTATTTCTTTACCTCTGTTTTATAAATGGTTACGTTTCTGTCCTCTGGCATATCGAGTGTGTTGATAGGCCCTCGGTTGTTCGACTCTTAGTAATGAATACTCAGTAACTCAGTTTACAGATTCCAATAGATAAGACGACAAAATGCGATTTTCGACAGTTTTGAAATAAATAAGTAAAGCACACTATACTGGTCTATATTGACCAGAAAAGATCACAGTGCGACTGTCATGATTATTGAACATTCGAAATGTATCAAACTATCCTCGGAAGTCGTAGGTGGGGATGGCAGAGGCGCCATGTTCCGCTATGTCGACTGTAGGCCTCCGACCGTTTCCACCCAGCACTAGGCGATAACAATCCTTTGCGACCAGATGGACCCTGTCCCAGAGGGCAGCATCAACTGGAGCGTTGAGCGTTATGACCCCCTCCCTCTGTAAGCGCCACACAGCCTCCATGGCCCAGGAGGCACAAGTAAATTTCGGGTCGTTGGGTCTGACGGCCACTTGTGAGAGAATCTGGTACAAGAGCCCGAGAACATGGTCGCGGTTGCTGGTGTCGACTTTGGCAAGTAAGATGCGGCCGATGAGCGAGTCGGAGTTGTACTGGTTGGCCATGCGAGTCTCGTAGGTCCAGGGAATTCGTGTCCTAGTTCTTCGATCTTGGTTTACTACGTGGAAAAGGTGGTCGGTATTTTTCCCGCTGCCCTTGCCCGGCTCGTCCTTCAATGCATACAGAATGGAGCAATGGAACCCTGGACCGGGAGGTAACCCGTCAGTTAAACTTCTGGCAAATTATTAAAGCGAAGGCCTACCGTCTTCAAGCCCTCCTCGATGGTTGATAGTCAGATAGATGCGGTCCTTATTGAACATCGTGGTTGATGATTCGAGTGGGTGACGAGGAAGATGTCGGCGGCGTGAACGAAGCTGCAAATTGAACTGAAGAGTCTCACTCTCTGCTCCCTCCTTTTATACCGTGCTTGCATGCGCATTGCCGCTTGTGCCGTTCGGGTGGCCAGCAGGCGCAAGCGCCACGGTGGCCTGCTCGCTTAACTGCTCGTCTGGGTCGAAGATTCCGGTAAAGGAAATGATACGGTAACATGTGGCTCGCTTGGATGGCACTCTGTCGCATAAGCGGACCAGCGCATTGACAAGCGAGCGGGTTCTGTTACGAAGAGGCGCAGGATTTCCTATTATGGAAATGCTTTTGCACCTGCGCGCCACACAACGCACGCGACACGGAGAAGCGGTCCGTACACGGCTTTCCCAAGACTGAAATTCCTTTACTTTTTGGCCCTTTATGGAATCACAAGAACGCCGTAACACACTAGCCTCCGCATCGTCGGTCCCTGCCCGACTTTTGACAGTAAAGAATGAAAATTTTTAGGAATGCCGCACAGATTCTCACAGATCCCGGTCTTGGCGCGCCACTTCTGAAAATTTGGTAACAGGGCCAAGCCAACACGAATATTCTATTCCCACATCCCTCTACCAACGAAGTCCCCACGTCAACCTCTAAGGTCTAGACCATCCAGGATGCCTAAATTTTGCAGCATCAGGATGGGATTGTCAAATGCCTATGCATTTAATTGCGATGTTGGTACATATACAGGCAAAGAACGGACGAGACTGTACAGTAAGCAATATATAAGTCCGATAGAAGAAATAAACACGCATATACGAATAAAGTTTACGAGCAAAGGGACAGAAACGAAACGAACGAGAGTGATGGTCGCAAAATAGGAGAGAATAATAAAGTACAGTAAAGAAGAGGGAGAACGAAACGAGATCAAAGGAGTGTAGGGTGATATCTAAAGAGATACGACGAAGATTCGTGGCCGAAGCCTCGAACCAACAAGGTTGATCCAAGAAGCTGCCGCAATATGGTTTACAGTTTGACTTGGTTGACAAAGACTGGCCCATGCTCGCGGAGCGCAGTCTCTATCACCTGCATGCCTTCGAGCACCTTCTCTTCTTCGAGTCGGCGACTAGCGATCTGCACCCCGAGGGGCAGACCGTGCATCTTCTCCGCGTCGTACACGCTGTACGCGCCCTTCGCGATCGCCGAGAGGGATTTGTATTTGGCTGACTGGGCGAAGTTGGCGGGAAGGGCATCGAGATCCTTATCGACAACAGTAACGGGAAGAACCCCAGCAGTGTAGTCGAGCTGCGCAAAAGGCATAAGAACGCGCGTCACAAGTTCGGGGGTCGAGGGGTCGAGCATCAGAATGGACGTACCAAGCTGAACAGGAAGGTGTACCCTGCGGTCATGAGCGTCGTCTTCTCCGTAGCGCCGTTCTCTACAGCTGGAAGCGGGAATGGTACAGTTAGCACGAAGTCGAGACCCTCGTCCGTCCACTTCTTATGCCAATCAGCCATGTACGCATCTCGCGCAGCTATGAGGGCTCTCTCCTCGACGACGGTCTTCTTGTGCATGACTTCATACAACTGGCTGGAGACTGGATCAGTCCAACTCATGAAGTATGCCAGGACCTTCTTGACGAATCGCGGTAATTGGAGCAGGTCCAGAAGGGATTTGGCCGCAGGCGTCACAGTCTCTCCGGGCATTAGAAGGTCTTTGGTTTGTTGACCTAGACAACACGAATCTGGCTAAGAGATAGCATAGCATATCGATTGAAAGCTGCTTACCACCATCGGATAAGAGGAGCTGATATCCGATCTTCATACCCTCGAAGACGTCTGGAGGTTGGCTGCGATTACTGTTAGGCACGAGCAGTGACGCCAAGGACTTCAGAGACGTACAAATCAACAACTTCGTGGCCCTGCCTTTTCAGAGCTGTGACGACAGTTGTGAGCGCGCGTCGACATGCCGGAGTAGGAGGCACAGTGCCTGTAAACGTTTAGTGTACCTCTCGCAACGTAATGAGACAATGCGTACCATCTTCCCACATGACACCCCATTTCAGCTTGCGGCCCTCATCTTGCAGGTTCACATTCTTCCAAGGGAGTGGGACGCACTTGGACGACTATCAGGACGGTTGATGGTTTTATAAGAAATGAAGCAACTCACCGTATGGTCGTACTGCCATGGCTCCGATGAGATCACCCGCTTCCAAAACTCGCGTAAATCTTCAAGGTTTCCCGCCATCGGCGACGCCACGATGGGAACCGATAGCAGGCCCTTCATCGCAGGCTCCGTACCCCATCCAGGAAATCTCCCAGAGCTGCCCTTTAAGCTCCAAATTCCGCAGAAGTGGGCCGGGATCCTGACACTCCCAGCGATATCCGTCCCTATTTCGATCTTGCTCCCACCACAAGCCAGAAGGGCACCTCCACCTCCTGTCGACGCACCGGCGGAGTAGTCTTGATTGTATGGGTTAGTTGTGCGCCCGTAGACGTCTGATACGGTCTCGAGTGCGAGAAGCCCAGTCGGAACGGTGGTCTTGGCGTGCACTAACGCCCCGGCATCTTGCAGGAGACGCACTATCGCTGATGAAGCTGCTGCTGGACGTCCGACGTTGCGAGAGTAACCGATGGTGGTATCATAACCAGCAATGTTGACCGTGTCTGTGAGCGAAAAAATGTAAGTTGGCCCAGATCGGTGGCGTCGCCTTCTCGAAGACTCGCCTTTGATGCTGACAGGAACCCCAAGCAGCGACCGTTCACGAGCGACTTCGTTGATGCTGGTGTCCGAGTCCACTCCTAGACCCCAGTTGGCAACGGATGGAATTGCAAGCGCCTCTTCGAACATGATATCTGTCAGACAGTTCGTGTTCTTCTGCGCGACGAGCGCTCGTTTGGCGTAGGCCGTCATGATAGACGACGGAGAGAGGGTGCCAACGCGACATTGAGAAACGAGTTGAGAAAGGGAAAGAGCGTGTATTTTCTCCTCTGGTAACGAGAGTGGGGACGAATAAAGGGCGGGCAGCGAGTCAATTTTTGACTGCCGCTCCTTCTGCTTCCAGGCGCTATATGGCTCCATTATCAGCGTCGAAGAAGGGCGGATATTATGGCAGCGCTTACCATGCACGCTGGTGGGCAGAGAGGAAAAAAGAAAAGACCATGACTTGGTCGAAGATAAGTAAGAGCGTATAGAAGAACTCGAAAGGACGGCGAGGTGTCGACCTTATAGGCGTGGATCGTATCCGAGGAGTTACGTCGAGCGAAAGAACTCTGTGAAGGGGGCGACAACTGCGGGAGATGCCATGATTATGATTGCGCTTTTATGAAAAAATCTCGTCTGGGCAGCGTTGGTTAGGCTTGCATGGTGACACGCCGGCTGAGCTAGATGATCCAAAAAAATCGTATCTCAACGAAGGAAGAGACATTGCCGAGTTCTGCCCGGGCAACGCCGCGCAGTCTCCCTGGGGTTGTCAGATTTCCTTCAAAGTTGTTCCCAGCACCAGTTATGGCGTCCATTCAGTGAGTAACCTGATGCATGGTGTTCAAAGCTGTAAGCAGACGACGCCAAATGGGCCTCACCGGTACTTTAAGCACCGTTCATCGTTGCAAACGCTCTCCTATTTAGGTCCTCGCGGATCCAAAATAATGTTGTATCCATCTTGCTGACATGCAATGCTGTAAAATGGCGCCTCCGTTCGGAGGGGATGCCATTTATTAATTCCCGATAGAAGCCCAAGGCACCAGAAGCCGAGAGCGATAATGATCAGCGGCGTGAATGCGACGACGCATTGCAGTTCTGGAAGAAGTTAGAAAAGCGCAAGGACAGTATGAGCGAAAGGGTCGTGAAGATCATACATCGCTTCTAGGGAAGAGAGAGGGGATTGCAGGTCGATGTTTTCTGCCTGGCTGAGCTTCTCAATCAAATGCGAAGTAGGTGTCGATGAAAAGTGAGACGCATGCCAACGGATTCCGGAAGCACCGACGATGATTAGATGGAAGCCATGGGCGACGCACGACCGTCCAGTGGCGCACACGAAGAGGCCGCGTCGGGAATAGCAAGTGCGTATGAGCGAATTGTCCGTCTCCTATAGCGATCCAAATCATTGCCCGTGAGGCAAGAATGGCCACTGTCACAGTTTAATAAAGTTCGCG
The DNA here is from genome assembly GCA_027627235.1 of Agrocybe chaxingu. Taxonomy (NCBI): domain Eukaryota; kingdom Fungi; phylum Basidiomycota; class Agaricomycetes; order Agaricales; family Agrocybaceae; genus Agrocybe; species Agrocybe chaxingu. The sequence goes on along the minus strand of JANKHO010001210.1, from coordinate 3,576 downwards.
CTTGCTCGACTGAGGAGAATACGTTAGTTCTTCCATTCAGAGCATGGTCTTCGGGGGGAGTTCAGAGAGAATTTCGCCCAGAGCTGCTACGTGCTAACGCCCCATCCGAAAGTCGCCAGGTCAGTGTTCAATTCGCCAACAAATTCGAGGTTTGAATGACGCTCAGAAACAGACATCGTGTGTTGTTTCTAAAAATAGAAGATAAATAATGCTTTTGTCAAAGTCATTCAAAGTAATAGCACTTACATAACAGAAACGACTTACGACAGAGATTTTCTTCGCCATGGAGTGTGTTCTCAACGAGGAAGAACGCAACAACTTGAATCGGCACCGCCTCGGTCTGAGTATCGTGAACCTGTCGGCATTCGGCCTCTTCAAAAGCCTGATGACAATTCAAATATTCACTTATTGACAGAACTGAAGGATTTAGGCCTGGCATGACCGACGCGACATCGGACGCTTGGCGCCACTAATCGACACCCCTTGGTTAATGAAAGCCTGCACAACACCGAACACGGAGGTCAGCCACAAAACGCACGAACGCCGTTCCCCCGTACACACCTTATCATCAGTACGCCAGAGAGGCAAGCGCGCTCGAGATCGCAATCACCACTAGTCTCGACCGGTGGGGCTGACACTACGCCACCATCTGCTACACACCGCCGTGGTCCTCGCGGTACGGTGCGCGTTAGCTTCACCGGGCTGATGGGCACGTTCCATCTCGGCGAGCCATTCCTCCTGAACGTCGGAGAGACGCCGCTGGGCGCGCTTGGAGCGCATCAGATGGGTCTTCGCGATGCTTCGCATCTTCTTCCAGATTTTCGCCGAGGACGTCGGTGAGGTCGAAGAGGAGCCTTTCAACAAAAGATTGCGCATATAGTCATGGAAAAGGTGCATAGGAAGCCAACGAACGCTTGAAGAGTACATCTTCCCGTGGATTTGCGTCGCAGGATCGTTCACGTCGGGCCTATGAAAAGCGTGCTGATGGACGAAAAACGTGTTTCGACGTGGACGTAACGACGAAGTGAATTCGACGTGGGGTCTCCTATCCGCGAGAGAGGCGTAAGAGTTATAGCATCTCAATGAGAAATCTTACCTGCATTTGCGCGACCGCGGTCAAAGAAACGAGTCTTGTTGTAAATGGCGCCCAGGCCAAAACCACCAGCCTTCGTACTTATTAAAGGGTTCGTAACGGCGATTACGCCGTGGTTTCTGTGTAAATCCCTTCCTACGCGGATCCAACGCGGATCAGCCTGGCTACACCCATGATTCCTAGGTTCCATCTCGTCTTGACGCATCAATTTCGCAGAGAAGAGGCCGGCAAGATATATAGTACAGAGCAAGAAGAGATTTCGAATCGGGAGCAGAGCCCCCAGCAAGTCCCACTGCTCCGCTAACGTTCTTCAAACGACCATCTTTGGTTGACAATGCCAGGATGATGCGTGTGGACCATCGTGTAGCCTCGGCGATTATGAGGATCGATAATGGGAGAGCGTCGTTTACAACGCAGTGAAGATAACGGTATAAAGAGTGAACTGAAGAATCAGAAGATCGCTGGGGAGCGTGCGTTATCTAATCTAATCATGATCCTTCTTCAACTTGAGAAGGATCGTCACTTTTTGTTTAGTCTCCGGATGCAGCTTTTTGTTCGATTCTCTCGAAGCAGAACGCGTCAGAGCGCGCCCTAGTCGGACCCCCAGAATTTCGCAAGCCCCTTTCTCGCTTCCAGGTTGCACTGGACATGTCGCCGATGATCAAGGCCTCTTCTCTATCAACCCCTCAAAACGAGACGATATCAGTCAGGGCTCACAAGGGTATAGCCATCCTGATCTGCATAAGAAGAGATTCGCCAGAATCCAGCACTGGCCGGTGCCAAATCTTTTAATGAGAGCAGAGAGACTGAGGAAGTGGCCCAGGCGCTCTTTAGCAATGAGCCCTGTTTCTTCAACGGCGGTCGCGTAAATGCAGGTAAGCCTTCTCGCTATTGAACGACATGCGATAGCACTTACGCCCCCTTTTCGCCCGTCCAACTAACATCCTCCACACCAAAAATCACTTCTGAATGCCGGCCAGTGTACGACAATCAGGCACGGGTGGCTTTGATTCGACTGACTGCGACTTTCATCGTAATACCCAATCCTCTCGATGATGAAGACAGGTCTACAGTAAGAAGCTTCCGTGATTGAAATGCCATCTCTTTCGATGATTCTGACGAAATCCTCTGTCATCTTCTGTCTTTAGGATACAACTCGCTGTTATTTCTGGCCTTCATTTACACCTCGAACTTCGCCCTTAGCCCCCTACAGTCTACTTATATGCTCATGCCTCATGTGGAAGTCGCTCAATTGGTCGACAGTGGCTTCCTGGAATTTTTCTAAGGCTGCAGAGGCGACACCTGGGAGGTTGATGGACTTTGGGGTAGGACAGTTGGAAGTATTGAGCAACCGATTGGAGCGCAATACTGTTGGTTAGAAGGGACACTAGTGAGTGTATCTAGGTTTCTATTGCTTGAGAGGTGTGTCGTCGATAACGGCATGACAAAGCGCATATAAGCGGTCTCAACAAAAATATAGTTTCAGGAAGTTCATATGTACAGGAGAGCAGATGCGTGGAGAGTTTTCCGATGATAATGATACACTAATAAACTTGATATAGCAGGAGAGAATATTTTGTAGCATAAGACGAGATAATATCGTATAAAAACCGAAGGCAAGAAAGCAGCAAAGCGAGACATAGAGGATTTGCACAAAGAAAAACAAAAATTGAGAGATGCTATGACATGTCCACGTCCGCGTCTTGTGGTAGGCGGATGGTTGCCTCCGGTGTTGAGCTGCCGAGGTCTTCGCCGTCGCTCCAACTGGCGCTGAACAGCTCATCCTCTGGAATATCTTCAAAGTCGGCAAGGGCTGCTCTCCGCGCAGCTTCTTCAGCATACACCTCGAGCTCCTCGTCGTCGAGGTCCGCAGGCGTAAGCTCTTCTTCCTCTTCCTCGATTGGATTCCAAAAGGCATCACCCGAAGTCGAGGTCGAAGCCATGCCCGACGATGCGCCATGGGGATTGGCGGAGTTGGAAGCTTGAAGAGACATTCGTCAACTCAGCGTTCTTTACGGAGGTGAAGAGGAAGGGATGTGGACGTACCCGTTAACTCTTGCTCCCAAGAATTGATGTCTTCCATGTCCGGGTCAAAAGAAGACCCCACTTCCTGAGCATAGGACAAGCGATACTCGTGACGAACTTTTCTACCGGCATTCGCCATGATTCTTCGGAAAAGCTAAAAGGATAGATATTAGCTAAAATCAGACAGAAAAGGAGGGCTGACATACCTCGTCCTGCATGATAGTCTCATCATCCTCCTCCCCGTCGGCGTCCATGGAGTAGTCATCGCTACTGGGTTCACTGAGCCGCTTTTTGCTGATAGCCTTGTCTCTCGCCTTCACTGCTCTTTCGAAACACCGGGCCTTGAACCGGCCTCTCAGGAAAGCTTTCTGCGAGTCTTCTTCCGAGCCTCCCGAGTAGCTAGCGAGGCCGATTTTCTGATCTCCACTTCGCGACCCAGTGGAGATACGTGATTGTGA
>JANKHO010000121.1:0-40855 GCA_027627235.1 Agrocybe chaxingu | reverse complement strand
ATGAAAGATAACGGTGGAGCTGGCCAATGAGCTGGGATGCGGCAAGTACGGATGTGCGCGAGGTGTGGCTCGATGGAAGGACCCTGCTGGCCAGAAGCACGGCTAGCGACGGCGTTTCGCATACCGCTGCTGGATATGCGCCGATGTCGTCCGAGGGGCTGCTACGAGCCCCGGCGCTGGGGCGACTCTGGAGTCATCGGACGGTGGTGCAGGGAGGGAAGCCGGGAGGTGGGAGTCGGAAGTTGTGCCGGGCGGGAAGGACGCGTACCCCTGTCAGGTGACCCTGAGTGCCGGCCACTGTTGCTTGGTAATATCGCCCCATGTTTCACCGTTCTACATTTCCTCTCTTCCACCATCCTCATCGTTGACAAACCCCTCCTCCCCGCTGACAACATTCCGCTCTCTAATACAATGGATTCATACCCAGAAGTAACTCCCCTTTGGGATCTCTCCCACAGCCAGGACTTTGCAAATCTCGCAGACAATGACTTCCTCGCCCTCCTCCAGAAGCAGTTCCCGACCCCCAATGGCGCACCTCTCGGTTTCATGAGCACATATCCAGACCCGCTCAACATCCACAGTGGTCCCTACTCCCTCCCAAGTCTCACCCCGCCCTCCGAAGATAGCAGCCCGAGTCCCCCAAATTCGAATAATCAAGACCCGCCCAGCGAAGACAACCCCGAACCCGCCGCCCCCAAGCGCAAAGCCAGCGACGAAGATCTTTCTGAGGGGCCAAGCCAGAAGACCCAGCATACAGGCTAGTTCGACTACCTGCACGTCTCCAAGCTGGATACTGAACGACCTGCTCTACCACAAACAGATAGGGAGAAGCGAGCTCCCACCTCCACAACTGCTACCGCATCATCCAGACGAAAGAGCTCGGGCGCAACAGTGAGTAGTCTGTCGTACCCCATTATAGAACAATTGTGCTCAGGTCTATCGAAGGGAAAGGATGAATCCCGCCTGCTAAAGCGCAAGGAGCAAAACAGGGCTGCTCAACGGGCGTTCAGAGAAAGGAAGGAGAAGCACGTGAAGGATGTGCGTCCGATCCTCTTTCCATCTATCGTAATTTCTTACCATTTCACTAGCTCGAGGATAAGGTTGCCGATCTCGAAGCTCAGAACGAAGCCAGCCAGCATGAAAACGAGAATCTGCGAGATTTGCTTCTGCGACTGCAGAGCGAGAACGTTGCTCTCAAACAGTCTACCTTCACTTTTTCGGTCCCAAAAAATGCAGCAGCAACCCCCAGTAGCTCACTCTTCTCCGCGGCGCCTTCACCTCAGTCAGCCACTTCCTCATCTGTCGCGAACCACTCTTCTCCGAAGATGAGCAATCCATTAGATTGGAGCTCTCTGACAACCTTTGATCCTGCGATGCTCAACCTTCTTGACGATAATCCTCAGCCGACGGCCACGGAGGGAGCGATGCATATGGACTTCGGGTTTGGTGGCACCGGCTTAGCCTCCAACGCTCCCTATACAACAATCGCGAGCAACCCGATGTTCATGTCCTTTGCGTCCACCTTCGATCATCTATCCCCTCAGACGGATGCGTCCGGCTCGACACCCGGATCCACCTCGTTTACTAATGGTAACAGCGCCTTCAACTTCGATATCAACTCCTTGTCGTCGTGGCCTACCCCTTCTTCAACTTCTCAAGAGGCTACCCTTGATGATCTCTTCGCAGGGTACATGACTGCAAACGGAGCTTTGGACTTCCCAGTGCTCTCGCAGTCACCTTCATCGATAAGTCCCGTCACACATCATACTACACCATCTTCCTTGTTGCGTTCTTCATCGGCATCGTCGACATCTTCGCCTTCTGCGCTTGGGCCCTCAGATCCGCTCAACAAGGGTGTCCATGGTGAAGGAAGGTGTCCAAAGACCAAGGCGGAATGTGAGAAACGCATCGCGGCAGAGGGGGAATCGCCATTTGCTCCTACCAACAACGTGCGCAAGAGCTCGGATGGGTCATCGGGTTCGATTGTAGCGTGTTCAGGGTCGAGTTTCCCTAAGACCACGAAGAGCGATCGGAATATCGAAGTGCTAAGTGCGTGGAGAAGTATACGATCAAATCCTCAATTCAAGGTTAGCTGACACAAGTTGACTAAGATGTTGGATCTTCAACTTACCCTACGCTTTCGTGTCAGGATGCGGATATCAACGAACTGTGCTCTGAATTCACGAGCAAGGCTCGGTGTGATGGGACGAAGGTTGTCCTGGAACCGGAGGGCGTGAACTCAATATTGGAAGCATTGTCGAAGAAGCAGTAGCGGTGTCGTCTGCCAGATGTATAGCGGCTGCTCTGTCGGTCGCCACAGAGACACAAGTAGAGATACGTCCTTCAGGCGCGGCTACATCTCATGCCGAGCCCTTCCCGAGGAGGCTCGCGGTCGCTCGTCTTCTCCACAAACAAAACGATTGGAGGGACGAACTTGGAGGGGTTTCACCACGGTGAGGACTGACAGCAATTGTCAGCCAAGGAGAGGAAATCTGCCCTTCCAACGGAGCAGCAGCGCATCTTTCAGACGACTTCGTTTTCTTCTTCCTTAGTTACTCGGCAAGTCTCAAGTTATTCCTCTTTGTATCGATCGACCTCGACCTCTGTTTCTATCATTCTAGTTGTATCAAATAATCTCTGCTGTATGGATGCTCTCCACCATACCTCCTCTGGTTCGACTCGCTCGATATGTTCTTCCTCAGCGTATGTTTCAGCACCATGTTTTCTCATTTGTTGTGTTTCTTTCGATCGGATATCTGTCTACGTACATGATGCCGAATTGTTCAGCCATTTTGGTTCCCATCCCCCCCTCCGAAAAAATGCACACATACTCTTTATTCTTTCTTACAACCTATTTGCCTGACAGATCATAGTGTGTATCCTTTATCGCATTACTATTCATACTCAGAAGTCCTGCTTTTGACCGAAATCCTGATGTACGAGTACATAGAGAACGAATAAACCAGTGCTTGGCGCTGTATCATTTCAGGCAGACCTGAAACGCCCGTTGATATCGGAAGACGGGAAACCATGTCATTACTCTACTCTATCCAGTGCCCTAGTATGTTCTATTAATCCTGCAGAGGAGCGTAAGGCTCCACCAACATCTTGCTAAACGCCTTGAGCTTCTCGGGCCCACGCACTTCCTCCGTGAGCAGTGGTAGCTGCACGATGTGGAAAAACTCGTCATAGAGCTCGTGCGCCTCGTTGAGATATTTCTGCTGCATCTTGTGGCGGACACTGCAGTGCTCGCAATTTGAGGCTGAGTAAGAAGGGACTGTCAGTTCAACGTCGTGGATGGGAGGTTCTAGCGCGATACGTACATGCTTTGGGGAAGAGGAGTTGGTTAACGACGATATTGTGCGTGTCTATTTCGTATGCGGTCAGCTCTTGGATGAGACGCTCTGTTTCATATAGGGACAAGAATTCGGAGATGCAGACACAGACAAATGTTGTCTTCTCCTGTTTTATGGTCAAGTTCAAGGAAACAGGAAGCTAAAATGCGAGGGACTGACTGGGTCTTTGAACTGGGTGTTAACCTCTGTGATTACAGACCGCATATTCTCGAGTTTCGCAAACATGTCCTCTTGTGAGCCAGCTTCTCCTCCCATCATTGCAGACATCTAGCAGCAGCGTTGAATAGCGGAGAAGAAAGTATGATGCGTCAAGACTGACCTGGCTGATCATAGGTCCAAATCGTGAACCGAGGGTGCTCAGCTTTCCTAGTGCCTTCTCGAGCACCGTCGGGAAAGAAAGGAAACGCAATGTGTGTCCCGTCGGAGCGGTGTCGAAGACGATGACGGAGTATTCCATAGACTTGACATGCCTTGCGAGTATAGATGAATTAGGTTTGGGACCATGACGGACAGTGAGACGCTCACTTCATAATTTCTGCGAAACTCATAGCTTCGTCGACACCAGGAATAGCAAACGCCAGATCTTGCATCATCGAGCCCATCATGCCATTAGAGTCGGCTGTATAAAGTGGGTCAGAGATGCGGAAGGGTTGGCCAGGGATGGTATAGGGTTACATTGTTCGACCATTTCTTGGATCGCGCTCGTAGGATCTATTTCCATAGCAAAAAGGTTGTCGAATCCATTCACTTTCGTGGCATCTTTGGAGAACTTTTGTCCAAAGGCGTCGGACAGATTGTGTGCTGGATCTGTGGACTAAGTATAGATTGCGGAGACTCAGAAGTGCATGCATCCACAAGGGAGTGGTTGCAAACGCACGATCAGCAGCACGGATTCGCGGACTTTGGATAGTTGGATGGCGAGAGAACAGGAGGTAGTAGTTTTACCTGGAAAACAAATTTATTGGTGTCAACATGCGTTGGACAGGGACACGTACCGACACCACCCTTTCCTCCTGTGATCCAATAGTTAGCGCTCTGAAAAGGTTGTGGAAGCCAGGACTAACCGCAAAATATCCATTTGAGAGAGGTCTGGTCGAGGACGTTCTGGAGCGTCGGTGGGAGGAGCTCTGGCGCGGACATTGTGGATGGAGAGAATTCAAGGGGCGCTTTATTATGGCTACGTCGTAGTACACGATAATTATTTGATCGGGTCTGATGGGTGGCGCCTTCTTCCCTGAACTTCCACCATCCTCCAGAAGACACTAGATTCGCGGAGAGCTTTCACGACGATGACCGAAAATTCGAAGCACACGATTGTCTTCAGAGGTACTGCATGATTGTCGTAATGAGAAACATGTATTGAAAAGGCCCCGTAGCTTTGCAGTTGGCGAATGAGCAGAGGAACGCGTATGGGTTGCGATACAATGACTTTGCTCGCTATCGGTGCGTTCCACCGCTATTTTCTGCATCGATCTTTACTTAGTAAGATGATAGAAAGCATTGCGCCAATCGTACCCATCGTTTGCGGTCCAGTCTCAAAATGACCCATGGAAAGGGCCGAGATTTTAAAAAGCTACCTCCCTTGACCCCAGAGATCGTGAAGGATGGGCAGTATGTATCCCGCATCTAGCACTGCTGGCCTTTCTTTTGACTCAGCGACAGCCTCCAGCTTCTGTTATTTGAAGCAGAACGCGCCTGGGCCTATGCTCAAGAGCTCATCACCTCTGCTCTCCAACCCTCCAACCAAGACAAAGCCAGCTGCCTCCGACACACCGCAACAGGCAGATTTCGTCGTGCGGTCAATTGGTCGACGCAATTTCTTTCCCTTTGTCAGGCCCTCTACGCGTCCTCCCGCATATCGGCAGAGAATCTTATCGAGGCGACGATCTACACCGTCATTCTGAATGGCCGCTTTCTCCGTTACCGAGACGATTTCGAAGATGCCCTCATCCAATTGAGTGTTGCTCGTGGTCTTCTCGACGATCTCGCAAATACGGCTTCGACAAGTCGTGATCAGGCTCTTGCTGTGCTTTTCTCTGACGAGATCAGTCCAGAAATTCGCTACTGTGCGCACGAACTGGGTCGCGTAAAAGCATACGATATCAATGGGATTGTGTCCGAGCTTTCGCCCAAGTACCGAAACCAAATAGTAGAGAGTTGTGATAGTTTGGTGACAAAACTCCAAGCTGAAGAAAAAACGGTCACATCGAAGCTGAAACTCACTCAACGGCTCTGGGAAGGGCTGCCAGTCCCGGTTCGTTATCCCGAACTAGTGGATGTGTTGTTGAAGGTGGAGGAGGCAGAGAAATCCCTTCAATCCATTCAGTCATCTCCTGCTGGCAGAAAGGCCAGGTCAGGAGTGACGGCATACGACTCGGTCCTGGCGGCGCTTAGTGATGCTGAAGAAATTTCCCGAAAACTTCAAGAGACGCAACAAGTATGGGATATCCAATTCTAAATGCTCGACATTCAGCTGATCGTCCTTTTTTTCCATTTTTTCCAGCTGCATAGCGCAGAGACAGGTGCAACTGGCGCTGGAAGAGACATCCAATTCGTCCATGCGTACATCACGTATCAACATCTCTCCCGACGCATTCAGCGCGACTTGCTGCTCATGAACACACTCTTGGCATCTGGAGGTACTGACAAGTCCAGTCATCTCCAAAAGGTCGCGAACTCAACATCCAAGGCTCGTCCAGTTGACAATCGCCTTTATCCTGCTGTCGTCAAACTCTTGGACACCGTTCTACAAAGTTTGACGCAAATGCGGACACTCAGCGTGGTAGACGACAACCCCGATCTTACGTCGGCTGTGGAAGCTAGGATCGCCTTCACGAACGCTCGCCGCTGCGCATATCTTGCGCAATGTTACGCCGCGGTCACCAAATATGCAGAAGCTCTTGCCCTGCTTCAGCATGGCACAATATATCTTCGAGAGACCGTATCCAATCTATCACTGTCCAACTCCGACGTTATCAACAGTGGAGATGCAGCATTCTTCCCTCTCAGTAATAAGGAAGTCAAGGAGATTGAATGCACCATCGCGTTAGATAGTGTCCACTTCAAGCAGGATTGGTTCACGTATAACGGCGGTTCAGTAGCCGATCCTTCCACATACAAGAAGCCATTGTTCTTCAACATTGCATTGAATTACGTGGAACTTGATATGGACCGTCTCCAGCGGCGGGCTGGGAAAGAACCTACCCCTGCCCCTCCAACAGCCACCGCATCATTTTCCCAAACAAAGGTGGAGGCCATTCCGGAGCGGAAGCAGCTCCCCAAAGCCAAGGTGGAAGAGCACATCGAATCGACTCCTGAGCCCCCCCATCCCGCACCAGGTCGTGCTGGTCTTAGTAGTTTGCTGGGAGGGTGGTGGAACAAGCGTGGTTGATCCAAAGATATCTGAATAAAGATGTGTGTGTTGTACAAGAGTATATCTATATATACGGTCCATAAAATGTCGGAAATGATGTTGCCTCGACCTGAGTCGTTCATGAAATGAACTAAAGGAGTCAGTAAGTGTAGTGAAAGATACAGTCATCTTCTCAACTTACTTCACCGGCTTCATTTTCGGTGACTGTAGAGTCTCCTCCTTGCTTCCCTGCCTCTTGTTTGCTTATCAGACTCAGCTCCCGTCCGACCTGTCTGACTGCTTCCCAGAAACTTGGGTTCCCAGGCTTCGACAAGCATTTGTCCTTGATTTCATGCATGAAGCTGGGCGGAATCGATCAATGATGCTGAAACAACAACGACGCGAGAACATACCCATTCCAGGCATCAATTTCATCCTCCTAAAGGCAAAGTTAGGCGGCCGACGAAAGCGTCCTGAAGTACGGGATCACGAACCTCCAGGCAGGTTTGTCTCAATACTTCCATACATTCCAGCATCTCGTCCTTCCGCCTCGATGCAAAGGGCTTCACAATAACCTCTAAAATGACTGCTGAGAGGTCTTCGACGGCCTTCGTGACAACGTCGCCTTGTGCGATGTTCTTTCTGAAGTCCTTGAGTGGATAGGTATTGCCGATGATTCGACCAGGCGCTCGTCCCGGGTCGACATGTGGAGAGACAGATCGTGCAGGTGTTGGGAGAGCGCCGTCCTTGCGATGTTCAGGCACAGCCGGATTCTTCTTGTCGAGGAGTAGTTCTTCATCCTCTTCCTCGGTCTCGCTACCATCATCAACAACTGGTGGTTGCTTGCTCTTCTTGGGGGATGAGACGGACGGGTCTTCCACTATGCTCATCTGCGACTGGGTCTTGTCTAAGGGTCGTTTGCGATCGAGCAACAGCAGGTTGTCATCTTCTTCTTGGGCATGTGCGTGACCATCTTTCTTTGCCTTGCCAACCCTCTTGAGCACTATTGTGAATGAATGGTAAAGGTTGGATAAGCGAGAAGAAAACATATCTCGAGTCCGCTCACCTTCCTTGACTTTGAAAATGTCTTTACATTCTTGCAGAGCGTTCTGGCCTCTCTTCATGGCTCGCTTTGGCGGCTCAAAGAACACTAACAAATCGGGGTGCGGCGGAGGGACCGGGTTGGAAGTGATATCATCGAATACAGCGCAGTGGAACATCGCCTGCTTGATTCGGTGGACAGCAGGATTGAAAGCTTCTGGAGTGCTGAACCATGGTAGTCGATTCCTGTCGTTGAAAAAGCAGCAACGTTGAGAGCTGTTCGAGGGGGGAAAGATAATGGTGCGCACCCTTCCTCATCCTTCTCACCAGCGTTCATAAGATCCATGGCATCCACAAGACCGTTCATCGCTTCCATCTGCTCGTCTGTGGGTAGGTATGGGTGCTCTGTGAGCACTTCGCCCTTTCTGTTGACAAGTCTGTCGAGCGAGGCGAACGTATACTTCCTGACATCATCCGCAAATGGCATCTCGAAAGGAGGGAAGGTGAGACGTGTGATTGCTGGAAGCGAAGAGAGACTTACAGGGCACCAGAGCAAGCAATCTACGTTGTCAAAGCTATTCGGCCAGAGAATCCCCATCTTTGGGTCCATGCCATCCTTTGTAACCCAGCGAGCGATAGCCAAGAGTGGTCGCGTCTCCTTCTTTTCCCTTGTTTTGTCATCATAAATCTCGAAACCGCCTTGCATTGCCTTTACAATGGAAGACAGGGCAACTTGTTGCTGGGGGGAAGATGGATCCGCCCAGATGTACTGAATTTCCCCCATGGCCAGCTCTCGACGGAACTGGGTAAAAATATCAGTAAGGATTCAGAAGGGACGAAAAGTTAACATGGCAAAAAGACGTCACATTTTCTCGAGGGAAGAAGCCGCATATGTCGACCCCTTTACGGGTAGGTAACCTAGGGAATTGTCCATCTGGACAAGGCGCATAAGTCGTCCCGTACTTGAAGCCTCGGACAAGTTCCTCCTTTTCCACCCTGTCAAGAGTGTCTTTCTTTGGTTTATCTCCCTGGTCTGGCTGTGGGTCCAGAAGACTCTCGTCGTCGTCTTCTTTCTTCATTTCGATATCACCGTCCTCGCCTTCCTTGATCGCGTTTAAATCGATGTAGTAGTCGGTTTTCATCTTCAGTGAAGCGTAAACAATCTTTTCTGACGATTCAGGTTTTTCCTCTTCGTCAACATCCATTTCGTCTTTATTGCTTTCTCTTAGCGCAAACTTCTTCCAACTCTTAGGTCTGACAAGAGCTGTGCATTTGCTTGTCTTGATAGATAACTCAATGGCCTCCCCAGGACGAGCATCGACATCCCCAATTCTCAGAACAGTTGCCATTAAGGTAGAGCGCACTTGTTTAACCTCTGGTCTGGACACGTCTTGAAGGGCATAATCACAATTCCCGATAACACCGCGACCGTCCGCCATGCTCGACGTGAGCGTCCGATAAAACTTTTCATTGGCAGCCTTTGAAGGGATGTCAGCGAGATCAACACAAAAGTAGGCGAACCAAACCTTGATATTACTCTTGCCCTCTTCAGTGTAATCAAGGAATTCGTCATCAAAGTCGACACCGCTGGTTGCTAGTGAGCAGGGCAACAGTTGGAGGACGAACTACCTACACGATAATCAGACTAATGCTGAGTGAATCCATCTTTGCAACTGTGGCTTCCCAGTCTTCGACCTCGATGGGACTCTCGCCATCGGTGATGATGACTATCTTCCGAGTCCATGTCTTCTTGTTGGCGAGGTATCGGGCTTGTGTTTCGACTCCAACAATCAAGGCATCGATTGCTAAACGTGGAGACTGTCATAAGAACGCCAATGTACTTTAAATGAGTAGGCGCACGATCTCCTGTTGTCGTTGAGGGCTCAAGAGCGTCTATTTTGGCAATTGTTCCGGCATTGGGTTGACCAATTGGAATAAATTCATATACGTTTTCATAACCTCCGTTTGCAGCATTGACGATATTTCGAGTGTCTACACAGAGTTTTGAATAGAAGAAACAAGCGAAATTTCGGTGACATACCCTCTGAGCCGAAGAGGATGACGCCACACTGGTCGGTTTTCCGGCCATTGAAGATCTGTCAGAGGGTTAGTGGAGCAGTGGAGCAGCATGGCAATGTGCATCAACCATTTCTTGTATTTTGAGCTTCACATACTGGAGAGCGTATGCCAAATTCGTCATTTCGATCTCGCGGACACTCCCGTCAGGGTCTTCTCTATCGACGGTTCGGACGGTCCCCATCGAACGGGAGACGTCGATGAGGAACATTGTGACGGTGTACTGAGGCAGTGTTGGTTATTGCAATGAGAAAGATAAATTCCAGGCACTTACTCCGGCCCTTTCTGCAGGCATTGTCGAGTGAGGACAAGGAGAGTGACAGGCGGTGACTTTAACTAAGTTTGAGTCGAACGCGACTTGGATATTGGAGCACGTGACCGGGGCGAGTCAGAGTGACGTTGTGACGGGTAAGGACTGGGTGTGACATTTGAGGGGTTGTTCTCTGGCATTCATCACGCGGCGCTTCAAGTTCGTGACCTTTTCAGCGCAGAGTCCGGCATACGAGGGTCGACGCGCCAGTAATCAGAAACTTCCCGACATCCCCAATGTCCGCTCCCATGCTGGGCAACGGCGTGCCACCCTCTGCCATGACTGCCCAGCAGCCCCAACACAGGCAGCCCGACCTCCAACAAATGATGATGGTCGGTATCCCGTTCTACAATCTGAACCCGTCCTGACTGCCCCTTTACAGCGCGCCAACTTCCTCCGCAAAAATCCCACCGAACAGAAGTCTCCCAATGAGCTCGAAAATCTTCTCAAATATATTCACCTCATTAATGTCCAAAGTACGTCTCCCTCTTCTCTGCCTTCACTGCCTCTCTTAATATGTCAGTGCAAGGACGCGGCCAAGTACCACAGACAAATGGATCGCAGATGCCGCAACAGTCCATGATCAATGGCCATGGGCAACCTCTCACGAACGGCTCTGTTACTGCACCATCCCTAACCTCAGGGCCCTTACCGACCCAACCGTTCCCTTCCACCTCCCAGACCCCAGTCTCATTCACCGGCGAGCAAATAAACGCCCTTCGTGCACAAATACATGCCTTCAAGCTGATATCACGCGGCCATCCCGTTCCAGAGCACGTTCAACAAGCCATTCGTGTTCCTAACAACGCCATACCAGAACTCGAGAAGGCTCTACAAGGTCCTGATATCCAGTCGCGAATTGTAGATGCCGCAGTCAAAGTCGCTAAGGGAGAACCAAGTACGCCTGCCATTGCACCATCAGTGTCGCGCGAGAGCACCGTCAAGTCAGAAGACCCAGATATCCCCGTCGTCGACCCCGCTGACTATCCGAAGGGCCCGTTCCTGGAAGACAACGTTAATTCCGGAATCTACCCATACAATGCGTATCGACACCCCTTCTCGCATCTCAAACGACCTGCCGACATCGATCCTGCGCTGTTTTCAACCCGCCTCCAGCGACTCATCATCCCGACAATCCTGCCTGCCGGCCTCGACGCACACCAGATCGTCAATGAGCGTGAAAGGTTCATTGAAGCTCGCATTCAGTATCGCATCCGTGAGCTCGAATCTCTGCCGGCGACCATCGGTGATGGTGCCTTCGACACCAAAGTCGATATCACTCAAGACGATACTCTCAAGTCTGACAAGGAGAATGAAGGCCCCCCAGCAACCTTGGATTCTCTGAAACCCTACAGTGCTCTCATGCATCCCAGTGTCTCCACACATGGCAAGCTGAGGGCCTTGATCGAACTCAAGTCCTTGCGCCTACTAGATAAGCAGCGTGCCATGCGTGCCCAGGTAGCGGAGAGGCTCACCCATGGGTCCATGCTTCCCCTCAACCGTCTTGATTTCCGCCGAATTCGCAAGCCTACTATCCGTGATGCTCGTATGACGGAGCAGTTGGAGAGGAAACAACGGCTCGAACGAGAGAGGCGAGCGAAACACAAGCACGTCGAGCAGCTTGCTGTCATTTGCACCCATGGCAAAGAAGTTCTCGCTGTCAACCGTGCCGCGCAAGATCGGATCCTTCGTCTCGGCCGTGCTGTCCTCAACTTTCATGCCCATACAGAGAAAGAAGAGCAGAAGCGTGTTGAGAGGCTGGCTAAGGAGCGTTTGAGGGCTCTCAAGGCTGATGACGAAGAGGCGTACATGAAGCTCATTGACACAGCGAAGGACACACGTATCACTCACCTCCTCCGACAGACAGATGCATATCTCGACTCCCTAGCCCAAGCTGTCGTCGCACAGCAGAACGAAGGTGGCCCTATGCATGAATTCGGCTTTGACCAGGAAGATGGACCTGCCAACGAGAGCACTTTTGGTGCGCAGATCAATCCAGACGACGTCGTCGACGACAAGAAGATCGACTACTACGCGGTTGCGCACAGGATTTCGGAGAAGGTCACCAAGCAGCCCGCCATCCTCGTTGGTGGAACGCTGAAGGAATATCAGCTCAAAGGCTTACAGTGGATGGTTAGCTTGTACAACAACAGGCTGAATGGTATTCTTGCAGATGAGATGGTGAGTTTCTCTGATTGTCCTGTCCTGTGGCCACCCAATCTAATGGACGTCTCAGGGTCTCGGAAAAACCATCCAGACTATATCTCTGATCACTTTCCTCATTGAGGTCAAGAGGCAGCGTGGCCCATACCTTGTTATTGTGCCGCTTTCAACAATGACAAATTGGTCTGGTGAATTCGCAAAATGGGCCCCTAGTGTCAAGACAGTTGCATACAAGGGCAATCCCATTCAGCGTCGGAATCTTCAAGGTGAACTGAGAGTCGGCCAGTTCCAAGTTCTCCTTACAACATATGAGTACATCATCAAGGATCGCCCTCACCTCAGCAAGATTAAATGGGTGCATATGATCATTGGTTTGTGCTTGCCTCTAGTTCATGTGACTTGTAATCTAATCCTGGGTTGCAGATGAGGGCCATCGTATGAAGAATACTCAAAGCAAGTTGACACAGACTCTTACAACTTACTATCATTCCCGCTACCGTCTCATTCTGACGGGTACTCCTCTGCAAAACAACCTGCCTGAATTGTGGGCCCTGCTCAATTTTGTTCTGCCAAAGGTCTTCAACTCTGTCAAGTCTTTTGATGAATGGTTCAACACTCCTTTTGCCAACTCGGGTACTGGAGACAAGATTGAACTTAATGAAGAAGAGGCCTTGCTCATCATCCGTCGTCTGCACAAGGTGTTGAGACCTTTCTTGTTGCGCAGATTGAAGAAAGATGTCGAGAGTGAGCTACCAGATAAGGTCGAAAAGGTCATCAAGGTCAGGATGAGTGCCCTGCAGAGCCAGCTTTACAAGCAGATGAAGAAACACAAGATGATTGCAGATGGCAAGGATGTGAAAGGGTGTGTGTCTTCACAAGGTTGCTGCCTCCTTACTTAACTTGTTTACAGAAAGCAGGGAAGCGTTAAAGGCCTCAGTAATGAACTCATGCAGCTCCGTAAAATCTGCCAACATCCATACCTCTTCGAAAGTGTGGAAGATAAAATCAGTCCCGGAGGTTTCATTGATGACAAAATTGTTCGGTCCTCTGGTAAAATTGAGTTGCTTCACCGTGTTTTGCCCAAGTTCTTTGCAACAGGTCACAGAGTGAGATGACCTCTCTCATCTACTGCATAGTTTCTCATGAATGCATCTCATAGGTTCTTATTTTCTTCCAAATGACAAAAGTCATGGATATCATGGAGGATTTCCTGAAGATGATGGGATGGAAGTACCTTCGCCTAGATGGTGGCACGAAGACAGAAGAGCGTGCATCCTTTGTCCAGCTTTTCAATGCCAAGGACTCGGAGTACATGGTTTTCATTCTCTCGACTCGTGCTGGTGGTTTGGGTTTGAACTTACAAACCGCTGATACAGTCATCATGTAAGTGCCAAGTGTTGATGCCTTTTCGAGCATATCATAACGTCTCCAAATAGTTTCGACAGCGACTGGAATCCTCATGCTGATCTGCAAGCCCAAGACCGTGCTCATCGCATTGGGCAAACCCGTGCGGTGCTCATCTTGCGGTTCATCACGGAGAAGAGTGTAGAAGAGGCGATGTACCAAAGAGCCCGATACAAACTCGATATCGACGATAAGGTCATTCAAGCTGGCCGGTTTGACAACAAGTCGACCCAAGAGGAACAAGAAGAGTTTTTAGTACGGTTTCTATTTGGAATTGCAGGCTGTAACTGATTCCTTGAAACAACAGAGGTCGATTCTTGAAACCGATCAAGACGAAGAAAACGAAGAAGCTGGCGATATGAATGACGACGAGTTGAACGAGCTTATTGCGCGTCAAGATAACGAAGTTGCAATTTTCCGTGAAATGGACATCAAACGGGAGCGCGATGCGTTGGAGAACTGGCGTGCTGCAGGCAATCGTGGCAAGCCGCCTCAACCTCTCATGCAGCTTGAGGAACTGCCAGAGTGTTATCAGACAGATGAACCTTTCGACGTGAAAGAAGTTGAAGATATTGTCGAAGGTCGTGGACAGCGCCGCAGGAACGTTGTTAGCTACAATGATGGTCTTGATGATGATGCTTGGGCAATGGTATGCATCTATGTTCTTTGATTTTCATCTCAGGTTGACATTTATACTAGGCTCTTGAGGGAGGTGAAGACATTCAAGAGCTGTCTGAACGAGTCAGGGAGAAGAAAGAACGGCGAGCACAGAACAAACTCATGAAGGACGAGTCTGGTCGAAATACACCTGCATCTGATGTGGTCGATGGGCGCGGTCGCAAGCCGAAGAAGGGTAAGGCAAAGGCGAATGACTACGAACCAGCTGCTGGGTCCAAACGTAAACGCGGCTTGAAGTCCATCTCTGCCACTCCAGACGGTGATGACGACGACGATGATCATGATCAGGTAAACATTCTTGCTTGCTAAGTGCACACGTAGTACTCATGAATCTGCTTCAGAAACGACGCAGGACGAAACCCAACGGGAGTAGCAATAATACTGGTCCTGAAGTTTCCCCTTCGATGCGCGAGAAAATGAAAAAAGCCTTCATGGAATGTTACCGTGCAGTTCTTGCCTGCGAAGACGAAACTGGCCGTAAGCGTTGTGAACTTTTCCGCGAGCCTCCTGACAGACGGGTAATAAATTGTTCTCTTGACGAAATACTCATGGCTGACGCAACAAATTAGGACTACCCCGACTATTACCAACTTATCACGCAACCTATCGCTTTGTCTCATCTTCGGAAGCGAGGCAATTCCAACTACTACAAGAATGTGCTAGCTTTCCGGGACGATTGGCGACTTATGTTCAATAACGCGCGAACCTACAACCAAAGAAGGCTCGTGGGTGTACGTTGACGCCGAAGAGATGGAAAAAAATCTTCAATGCCACCTGGGACAAGGTGATCGTCGGCACTGACCTTCCTGGAGCACCTCCTCCAGCTGGAACAAATTCCGCCTCTGGTTCTTACGCCTCGGCCCTGACGCCGATGGAAGACGATGAGCGACCTCCTGCACCAACTCGAGGTCGCAGCGCAGGTCGAAAGCAGGTCCTCAGCGATGAGGAGTACCTTACCCCGAGTGATGATGAGTGATCAATCGATTGCCCTTCTGTCCGTGGTCCACTCTCTCGCTAAACATTGTCGTATTGCACTTGTTTTTTTTTTTGTACCGTTCAATATGTATTTTGTACCCTAATTGTTTTATTGTGAATGCTCAGATTGATTCCGCTCTTGATATTTACGCTTGAGGCGTGGACCTTGGTGAAAGACTCGTATGTGGTTTAATTCATTAGTGGAGTCCTAGCTACAGTATCAGGTACTTTGGTGGGAGATACTAACGCGTCCATAAATTACAGGGATTATAAATTACATGAATAAACAAGGTAGGTTGCTAAATGTACACCAAGCGGGAGAACGAGCTCTTTCGCTCTAGAAATCATGACGTTAGAATGCGTTCCACATGTTCCGACCAGTCAAACCCCTCTCCAGTCCCTATTGGAGCTTTCTTTCGACGAACTTTTGGTTTTGTAGCATTGCCAGTGAATTGCTTCCCATAGACTTGCTGAGCAAGACCCTTGACCTCTCCAAAATCAGTTGTCGCTTGAGCTTGAAGCCAGGCAGCATTGTTGGCTCGATGAGAAAGGCAGTTAGGTTGGGTATACCCAACGAGATGGCCTTCGAGTTCCTCCTCTCCCTGGCGGGGCATCGGAAGGCCGTCTCTTCGAAGAGAGCCACCATTTGTCCTCTCGAGAACCTTCGTGATATCCAAACTCTCGCCGGGTGGTATTGGAATGGGTTGAGACGGTGTAACACATGACATATCTACTTCTTTACGAAGGACGGTGTCGACGTCCACGGCCGAGAAGAACGCCACGCCTTGCGGAAGATCATCCATGCCCAAGTTGTATGCGAACATACTGCGCGTCCAGAGGTTTGCGATTTGAAGTGCCAAAGCAACCCGATATTTATCTTCTTCAGCTACAAGGTAGCGAAGTTCGTCATGAACGGAGATCAAGTAGCGTGCGTTGATGTCATATTTGCGGATGAGATGGTTCATCGCGACAATTAGGAGATGGAGATAATCAACGCCAGATGATTGCACGACCCAGTTAATGCGAGATGGCATGAAGTCTGAACCAAAACCTTCAGGTAGATACTCCTTGGAAAGAGCATAAGTGACACCGCAACCGAGAGCTGGAGTTTGAGGCTTGTCAGAGACCGCAATTTCTTCCAATTTATTGAACAAATAACTTTCTGTCCCTCCAAACCAGAATTTACGTTCGAAGATGTCGGAACGATGAGTGTTCTTCCCCTTTGTTGAAGCATATAAATTCTCTGCAAGCCTTTGAGCCTCGTCAGGCAGCATGGAAGGATTAGATTGCAAGAGAAGGAGAATCGCATGGCGCATTCCAGCGCCATAGATGCGCGAATAGTTAAAAACTTTCGCTTGATCACGAGATATCCCCAAGATACTAGCAGTCTTGGAGTGGAGATCGGTACCTGCTGCCTTCGTCCCTTCTAAGGTCATCCAACCAATCGCTGAGGCGCCATGGAGGCCAAACTGTGCGTCACCCATGCAGCTTGATATCCAGAGCTCTTCGCTATCTACATCAGCCCCGACGATAGCATATCCCTCCGGGGCCCGCACCATAGCTTTAAGTTCGGATCCAACGCGATTCTTTTTTGCGTTGCTGGCAGTCAACCAGGTCTTCTCGATGGCTCTTCGAGTGACGGTCCCCATTGTGATGACCTGAGGGAGGATGATTCCGTTCTTCTTGGGACTGTCTGTTGGAGATGGTAGTCCTAAGGAACGTTGTGAGTCCTGCCAGACGACGAGTTGACTGGTTATCCTGTCCCGAGCACTAATCCAGTAACTACACAGGGAGTTAAGGTCTAAAGCCTCCTTGGCTTCATTGCCCGGGCTCTTTAAGGTGCCGTCCTGGGCATATTTAATAAAGGACTTGCCCAATGGGTTGGCAACGTTGGCCTTTTCGCCATCCTTGTGAGGAATCTTATAAAAGACATAGGTACCGCTGAGGACAGCTTCAGATAATTTGTCGTCGGCTGGATCATAAAACTGAAGAGGCGAGAGTCTAGTCTTGAAATTCGCATTGGTGGGTACACGGAAAGTCCACCCATGTTCACGGGAGTGGACAAGAGGATACCCTAGCCACGAGAGGCGAAGGAGGATAGGAGCGATGCGCGTCCGTACTGTTACTTCAAGTGTACCCGGCGGCATCCCCTTCTTCGGTTTCGTCGCTTCCCAGTACCATTTGGGCCACAAGACGGGAGGGGGTTTGAGAGGTTTTGGCTTTTTGACCCGCTTTGGCTTCGCTCGGAATTCAAGCTGGGAAATCCAGGGATCCGTATCCTGGCCCGTTCTCGACTCTTGGAGAAGGATGTTGGCATACGAGACAATGCGATTGGATACTTCCTCATTGTCTGCGCCTTCGCAGAGGGCTTTGGTAAGTTCCAGATCACAAGTTGTTAGACTCCCGCTTGTGAAGTGCTTCCAGTTGGATTTCGAAAGGATGGTCTTCATTTTCCTGCCTTTGGCCGCCAAAGGAAGTGGAGTCTTCCGTCCGTCGATCTGCTGATGCCAACCTTCTTCCTCGTCGAAATAGACGGGTTGGTTGTCGTACGAAATCTTGAGTAGTAATGGAACTAATAGGTCCACTGTCGACTTCGCTAGCGGCTTCGTCACAAGTTGCTCGTGCCAAGCGGGGAGGCTGTCTTCAAGCTGCGGGCGATCTATCGTAACCTGGAAAGAATGTTACGATAATGCTGGAGGAGAAACTAGGAAGCTCACTTCTTCAGGAGGTAGCACGCCTCTAGACTTGCTGGCCACCTTAGGTTCCCAGTCGAGTTGGCTCAGCCAAGGGTCTGTCATCCACTTCTGTTCGTCATTCATGAGGTTGCGGGCATCCTCTGCCAGCTTCTTCAGCTTGCTCTGAACCTTTTCTTCCATTTCATGGTAGATCGCATCGGCATTCTCCAAGTATTTCGTCCAATTTTCGTCCACGGTTAAAAATGAAGAGCCCATAGTCAGAATCCCTGCGAACGAGACGGGATGTGGACAAGCACGGAGAAAGGCTGGGAGAGTCTTAGAATAGACACGGTGCGTGACACCGACGTCGTTGGCGCAATAATCGAGGTAATCAGTTACATTGTCGCGGATATGCTGTGGTTCCGATTCCATTAAGTCGTTCCTTATTTCCTTGTCCATCTTAATCCCACAGTGCAGTTTGGCAACGTCTGCAAGGGAATTGGCAGAGGTGATATCTTCCCATCGCTTCGACGCAATTTCGTCAGCAGATATGTCGCCATCTTCGTCTATAGGGGCTTGGAGAATAAGGAGGCTGGCTTCCATTTGCTTGAGGAGTTTCCTAAACTCCTCTTTCCTCGACGTGTCGGACTCTTGTTTCTGGCGTTCAGTGACAGAACGTATAAGCGCCTCCACCGCTTCCACTGCCTCCTCTTTCTGTTCTTCCTCCGCCTGTTTTGATTTGCGATACTTCATCCAGGAAGGTCGTTGATGAGAGGATATCCCATTGACCGCAATGTGAAGGGACATCGTGTCTAGGAAGCGGTTTGAGGTCGCGGGAACGTTGTATTCGTCGGCGATTCTGATACGGTCATAGGAAATGTTATGCCCTACGACGACCCTCGGGGTGGCAGGATATCCAAGGGGGATGAAGTGCTGAGGGTCTTCGGACTCTCCCAACAACCATGGTGATATCCAAGCATACCACGCATTGGGTGACGCTGCGCATGCCATTACAGCATATGGGTGCTGGTTGGGCATTGTCTCAACATCGAAAACCAGCAATTGCTCAGGCCTGCCGTTGTGAACAGGGGTTTCGACGTGCTCGCTATAGCTTGAACCATCTGGAGCATAGTGATATTTGGTCCAGCCACTCTGAATATGCCAGTTATCTGGCTTTGGAGGTATTGTGGCCGATGAAAGTGAACGAGCGAGTGTGAGCCATGGTTCTGCGGCATGGACTCCAATGCGATAGAAGTGCTCGGAGATATTGGATCCCTGCAGCGGGGGAAGCTGGAAATTTGTATCTGGGAGAACAGATCCTTGGGAGGGATCTAGCCCATGCATCCGCAGATGCTCCTTGGAAATTTGCACATATGAAGGAGGGGGGGATGGAAAAGAAACAGATTTGAATATCTGGGAGTGTAGCCCACGAGAAAGAAGCTGAACGCCGAGTTCATTTCTCTTGACTGGGCCAACGCGCACGCTCAGCGTTGTTTATGGGAATATATAGTCCAGACATACCGTGCCGTTGAATGAGAGCCTCTTCATCATAAATTGACTGATCCTCTCTGTCTTTCAGCTTCTCTTTACTCCTAGTGTTGCGAGAAACTGGTGAATCCGGACGGGGATATCGCTGCTTGAGCGCGTGTGGGTCGGGGGATGAAGAATGGAAATATTTACGGATGTTCGCGCTGGGTACTCGTGCAAAGGATCTGAGCATTCCGGAGGGATTGCCAGTTGGTCGCCCTCGGAGCAAGCACCGTGACGGATTCGGAAGCAAATGGGCGCGTCACAGCGACGCGTGGTCGTGACACCCCGCGGTTCGGTTCACCATGAAAGTTTGCTTGAAAGTGTGGTTCAAACTTCACACATTTGACACTCTGTCTCAGTGGATGAACGCGGCCATTGCTCTTTCAGTTAGGCACCACAAGCTTATCCAAAGCCATCCACTTCTATAGGCCGCGGAAACGTGCCCTAGCTCCTGATTAACTTTAGCTTGTCGATAGGGCCCTTATATTGCGAAGCCCTCGTGTTCCTCCTTCTCTTGTTCTATCTTAACCATTCACCAGCCCGCCATCGAACCGTGAAGTTGAGATACATGTCTCGCGATGCGAAAGATCCTGTTGGCACCTTCGTCGAGTCTTTTGACAAGGACAGGATCAACTCTGAGGATGGGCTCAATCGTTCACTCCTCAATGTTGCCGTCAACCTCCGTGAAACACACTATGAGGCTTTCTTGAGAAAAATACTATCATCTCCTTCATCCATTTCTCGTTGGACTTTTGAAATGCTGCTTGCATGTTCGTTCTTCTCTTCCTATGACTGTTGGTGTCGCATCGCATGCTCACATTTTGTTCCCTAGCCACTGAGTGCGGGCATATATTCAGCAAGTGGTTATGCGAAAATTTCCCGGCTATTCCCCACATATTTTCTTCTTCTCTTGTTGCCGCAGTTCTGAACAGGCTTTCTTCGTCATTACCATTTCTTTATCCTTTCGAAAGAGCGTTATCTTTGAAGTTGGGCGCTTATCGTGCACAAGTCGAACATGCGCCGCGAATGATACAGACCCTTGTCGATTATCACCCACCGCCTACTCCTTCTGTCTCAAATCCGCAAGAAATACAAGATGATATCGTTTTGGTGAAGATCAAGCAAACTCAACGTCAGCGAAAGGGTGCTAAGGCCAGGATGACAACTTCCTTTGATCCTAAACTCAAGAAAGCATTCGAGATCTTTGGGCTGCCATTTCCGGACAGTAAAGAAGATGCATCTGATCATTTCACGAAGATTTTCGCCGGGCAGATGGAGATATTGGAGGTTAGTCGATCTCCTGTGTAAGCTCTTCGTTTCTCATCTGCTGCAGTTTTATCTTCAAGTCCTCAAAGAACCGACCCTCGAGGCTGCCATCAGACAAACCTTTCTAGAAGTGAGGGTCTCAAATGACGAACAACACTGTAGGATCGACTCCATCGCAGAAAAAGAGACTCCGTCAGAGGCTGAAGATGCTCCTAACTTACCTGCTGCTTACCCTATGGTTCAACCTATGAAGGCGTACGTGTTCTCAGCTCCAGCTGCTTGAATATCAATAATCGTGCCAACTCTCTTCAAGCGCCCTATATTTTGACAGTGCTGAAGGCTTTGGAGAATGGAGAATCTTGATCTCCACTCGTGCTGACCGTGACCTTCGCGAGGCTCGCAGAAAGGATGCAAAATTCTTCAAGATTATCATCAAGAAGATAAAGTGAGTGCAACTTTCAGTGTATAGGTCGCGCACTAATTCGACCCTTTTGCACAGAGAGCTCTCAAATGGGCACTTCTCTGATGACAATCAGAAGAGGCTAAATGGCCCCAATACCGAAATTCCAATCTATGAGGCGAAAATGACAAGAGATTCGAGACTGATTGTAAGAAAGACCTCTTGGATATCAAGACCTACTTGTCACGCATTTCACAACAGTATCAAATAGATTGTATCCCCGAATACGATGACAGTGTAAGTTATCAACTTTACCTACGGGTATAGAGCTCAACCTGCTTTACAGATTGAGCGGCAAGGTGGTTCAATATTCGCAACTTCTCTGCAATGCAAAATGACCACTCATCTTTGTCAGTCATCAAGATTTTTGGCATCTACACCCATGCACAAATAGATAGGCGGTTATGGGACTCAATAGGCCACCAGCTCGCTAGAAACGGCAAAGAGTATCGGCAGAGATGTCTTTTTCGCAATCACCCAACTTCCGCGGGCGATAACGTCTTCACTCCAGCGTGCTTCCCACCCGCAGAGAAGGCAGAAGAAGGGTCCGTGGTCCCAGAGCTTCCTCGTGAAAGCCTTGAAGAGGTCAGTTCCTGTAGCCTGAATCAATTGCCGTGCTTCTCTCACCTTCGCAATTGCAGATGCACTCACTTCTTGTGTGAGTTATATTCGTGTTGCCATGATGACAGCGTGCTGAAGCTTGCGCTAGGCTAGAGAAATTCGTCACTTTTTCACAGGTGCGTTCCGTATATCTTTGAGATTGCCCAAACGCAAACCTCTCATGTTGATGTCAGGCGTTGCTCAACAGTAGGTCACTACGGTTCCATAAGTCGGACGTCGATATTGATTTTCGGCAGGTATCATCGCGGATCTTGACGTTGCTCATGTTTTTAACGTCAGGTGAGCGCTTTGTGCCCCGAAGATGGAGTTCAATTTACCCAGATGTGTTGACAGCCCTCAAGAGAAGGAGATTATTGAGTATCCCTACTCGTGCTACGTTCTTGGCCGCAGTGGTACCGGGTAAGTCGCGAGTTCCTACGTCTGATTTGATCCTCTTGAATTCGTACATGAAAGAAAAACGACGACTATGTTGTTTAAGATGTTAGGCATCGAGCGAGCTTATAGCCTTCGCAAAGACACGATGGCCAAACCGAGGCAAATTTTTGTTACCCAATCACGAGTCCTCGCCAACAAGGTTGAAGAATATTTCTCCAAGCTGTTGGATTCGCTTTCTACGGCAGACAAAACCAAAGAAGAGCTCGCTGAAATGATCAAGCTGAAGAAACGACGTGATGAGGAAGAGGGCCTCGTCGACATTGATGATGACCATAACTGGCGTGCTGACTTGCCTTCGAAGTTCAGCCGGCTACGTGACGAACATTTCCCATTGTTCCTGACATTTGATCGAGTGCGTATAATTTGTCTTCAAATTTGAGCTTGATCATAAATAGGCTGCAGTTAGCATCGTTGCTAGAGGCCGACATTGGTGGCGGCGTCAATGAGAAAGTGGCTATGGCTACATCCCCCTCGATGGAAAACCACAGTCTTCTGGGAAAACATGCCAGATTGATCTCATACAACACTTTTTTGGAGTCGTACTGGCCGCATTTCTCTCAAAGTTTTACGAAGGGCCTCGGTACGGGCCAGAATTTCTGCCAGATGTTAAATTTAATCAAACGTATGCCATGCATCTCTTCTAGATCCTGCTTTGGTCTTCAGTGAACTCATGGGTGTGTTGTTTTTGGGTTGGTCCGAGTTTCCATGCTCATTCTCATGGCAGGTGTTATCCAAGGTTCGGAAGAATCCCTTGGGGACGAACGCCACTACATCGACAAGGAAATATATGAAAATATGAGCCACAGAGCTCAATATGCATTTGCCAGTCGGCGTGGGATCATCTATGCTATTTTCCTCCAATACCTCAAGCAGAAAAAGCTGAGCGGCGAGTACGATGCTGCCGACAGGTTCGTGACGATTTTATAGAACTCTCGAGCCGAACAATTTTTCTCATTTCGAGGGTTCAATTAGGACACACCATATTGTCAGTGCCTTTCATACTTCAGGAATTCCAGGTCAAAAAATCGACTTTCTGTGAGTAGATGAAGGATTGGGATCTCGTCAGGTTTAATTGATTTTGACCAGATATGTGGATGAAGCTCAAGATAACCTTCTCATTGACGCGCTCTGTACGCTTTAGCTGATCTATCTAGGGCAACTAATTTAGTGACTGCGTTTCATCCCGATAGTGCTCCGATCTCTTGTCCGAAACCCAGACGGACTTTTCTGGGCAGGGGACACCGCGCAGACCATCTCAGTTGGTAGTTCATTCAGGTTTAACGATCTGAAAGCATTCATGTTTCGTCTGGAGGTGAGCGCCGTCTCTACCCAATGCCTTGTATTTTGTTGACACATTGCCCGGTGTTCAGGCGCGGCGTGAGGGGTCATTGTTTAGCAACGGCTCCTTCGCACAAGAAGCTCCACATATGTTCCATCTAGCCATCAACTATCGCTCTCATGGAGGAATTGTCCAATGCGCCCATTCAGTGATCGAATTAATTACTGAATTTTGGCCTCATGCAATTGATGTTTTGTCAAGAGAGAAGGGTGTGGTCGAAGGCTCTAAACCAGTGTTCTTCAGCGGCTGGGACAGCGAAACTGTCCGATATGTGAGTAGATTTTCAGTCTTCCGCCATATTAGCCATTGCCCTCAACCCTCACTTTGTTCAGGAACAATTTTTGTTTGGAGAATCGTGAGTACTGACTTTGTGTCGTTAATTCTCTCACCAATGGACTTTTCTCTCTCTGCATAGAGGAAATCCAATTGAATTTGGAGCGCAGCAATGTATGCAGGATGTTCCTCCTTCGCACATCTTTCCCCTAACGACCTTTGCAATGCAAGGCATCCTGGTGCGGAACGAAGCAGCAAGGCAAGAGCTTCGCACGCAAGTCGGAGAAATCGGCCTCATCATGTGAGCTGTTACTGGTATCAAGATGCCGATAAGTAGATCCCTGACGCTTCATTAGGACTTTGTATGAAAGCAAAGGACTTGAATTTGATGACGTTGTTGCTCCGTTCTCACCATGGTTCTGTCCTGACCGCCCTCTTCTAGGTGCTATTGTACAAATTTTTCGAAGACTCAACAGTTGATTTCTCTCAGTGGCGCGTTGTGCTCAGTTTATTAGAGAAAACTAATGAAACTGGGGTATCTGCACCGAAGTTTGACGATGCCCGTCACGCGGGAGTCTGCAGTGAGGTGTGTTGTGTTGCAGTTTCCTCTCGCCGGTATTCATGCAGCGTGATACAGCTCAAGTTCTTGTATGTGGCGATCACCAGAGCCCGAAAGAACCTGTGGATCGTAGACTGCTCGGTGAAAGGCGAACCAATGAGGGTATGTCTCAAACACTGTTGAAATTACCATCTTGGCATACCCAATGTCCTCCTTAGGAATTCTGGACAGCTCGCAACGAGATTCAAAACTGCACTCCTGGTACAGATGTTCCTCGCCTGGCTGTGTCGTCGTCATCCGAGGAATGGGAGAAATCCGGGAGGACCCTTTTCACAAACAAACGATATCTTCAAGCGATGCACTGCTTCGAGCGAGCTGGTCTCCCCCGCGAAGTTCGTGTGTCGCATACGTACTACCTCAGAGAACAAGCCCGGAGCGTGAAGGTGGCGGGATCAAGGCAGAACATTTTGGAGCGTCACCAAGTATTTATGGCAGCCGCGGAGGCTTTCAAGGAGTGTGCTGTTTCAGCGGTCAACACCAAGGAAAAGAGGGCTTATCTCCACAACGCTGGGGACTGTTTCGAACATGCGCAAGAGGACTTCAAAGCAGCGGAGGTATATAAACAGGCAGGGGAATTCACCGCAGCTGCGAAGCTGTATCGCAAATGTGCCAAGTTTGACGAAGCCGTTGAGGTCATCACACAGAACCGGCAAGCAGTAGATTCAAATGTGGCCCAAAACATCGTTGAGATTGCAAAGCTTTTCTACTTCAAAAACAACGAACTGAGGCAAGTAAGGTTCTCAGTGAAATGAAGTATCTTCACAGTAGTGACCTGTGCCCGCATTTCTTAGCAAAGCCAGCCAATTATTTGACACGATCGACGACCAACTAGAATACTTGGAAGACTTTGATCTTGACGTCTCTCGGGCTGCATTGCTAGAAAACCTGGGCAGATTCCGAGAGGCGGCTGAAGTTCACCTTGACGAAGGTCGAACATTGGATGCAATACGACTATTCCTCATGGATGAAAATGAGGATTCAATCTTGCGTGGCCAAGATTGCATTGTTCGAGGACTTTGGGAGCATGCATCATTTGGCGTCAATTTATCTGAACGAAAGGAAGAAGTTGCACGTCTTTTGGCATTAGCTTCAAACAGCAAACATACTGAGACTGCTCCCAAGTCAACTGCCGCAGATGAGGTGAGTGATCAATTGCTCTAGGGAAATTTTCAGGAGAACGTTGACTTGTGCGCAATGGAAGTTGGCAATGTTCCAAGCCATAAGATCAGGGGACCTCCCAAAACTGCGTCTCCTTGGGAGGATGTTTTCTGCGTCCTCGAATGGAACGTCGGCAATCCTTTGTTACGACCACTTCTTCAAGTCCTTTCCCATCATGTATCGAATGACTCCAGCAGAGATCTCTGATATCCTCCATGACTTCTACCTATACGTCTGCCATCTCCACCGGATTGCCAACATCAGCAAACCATGCCAGGACTTAGATATGCGCAAACTTTTCTGCATTTATCCCTCGACTGGCGACAAGTTTCTGGTCCCGTGTGACACTTTCCTCCATAAAGTCCTCATGGAAGGCCGGGTGATCTTGATTAGCTCTAATGAACGAGGTATTGTCGTCTCCGAATGGGAGTTGGAACGTGCTGTCACAAACATGCTACAAAAACGCCTAGTCGCCCGTGTACAGCGAGAGAACAGGGAATGCAAAAATGCCCGAGCTCTCAACCCGTGTGCCTCATTTGTCGTCAATGGGTACTGCAACCGCGTGGATTGTCCCCGTTGCCACCTGCAGTCGAGTTCCTTAACTCGCGACTGGTACAATTTGCAGGTAAAGATACATCTGCAGCAGATAAGCATTGTACAGGCCTTTGCTGTAGTTCCTCTTCGTTTTGCCCATGACAGAACGAAAGACTTTAGGTCCGTATCATGATCTCTCCGCTTTCCAGATTAGATTCACTTATCTTCGTAAATCATCAGGGAATGGATTGGCCGGTTGTTCGACACGTTTTATCCGTCGAACTATCGCCTGGGTTCTCCTGCAGAGTTGCAGATTGCATCCGCGCCAGATGCTCAACTTGCCTTCTCATTTCTGAAGCGATGGTGCATGGATGTACTTGATGACAAAACCTATGCTCTGGGGGACTCAAACAAGCGCTTAACAATGCTATACCAAATCTCTCGACTGAGTCATTTTATGGGCAATAGAAACCCGTCGCCTATGGCTCGTTCTTCGTTGGCTGATCCCTTCAAAAAAGATCCCAACTACCAGCGCAAAGTTGGTAATGCGACCCTCTACGTCATCCCCGAGCTTGTGGTCTCACTCGTATCTGGCAAATATGAAGATATTGCTCGTGGGCTCTTGTTCATCAGGTAGGCCCACCCTTTCTCCAACATATGTCTCTCTTCTGAAAACTTCTCCAAAGCCATGTTGTCGAGAAATCCATCCCGATCGATGCAAACGCCTTCTTTAATCTAATTGATCTCTCATGCGGATCGATCATCTTATTGCGAAGAAAACTGGATCTCCATAATATCACCTTGCCCCGAAGTTGGCTGCACATCCTCCTGCAGAGTATCACCCCCAATACCAGAATCCCAGAAGTCCTACTTGATTGGATCATGGTCTTCATAAATTCGCTAGGTCAACTAATGGTCAACCTTCATGCCGGCCAATCAGAAACTGGTGAGACTTGATTGCGTTCAAATGCATTCTTTGACTTCAATTAATTCTTGCAAGCTGCCTTGCTTGTGGAGAGCGATAATCTCTTTGTCCTACCGGGATATCGAAATATCTATTTGTCTCGTTTGTAAGTGCTTGCCCTTTAGAGTGGGGATCTGTTTACATACTATGATTTATGGCAGGTGTCGAGCTATTGCGTTGGGTATGGGATATCCATGGGTTGTCATGAACCTGCTCCTGACCTCTTCTCTAGTTGGCTCCAACCTCAACAACCCTACCCTCAAGAGCGAAATCATAAGGCTTTTCAGGGCTCTGAAACCACAGGGTCGACCACCCCATAGCCTTTATAGAAAGTAAGTAGCTGCCTTGCACCAGAACAGATAAATCTGACCAGGGGTTAGCTATGTCAATCCACAGGATTGGACCGATATTACGAAGGCATTCCGCAGATCTATCAGTGACTCCCAACTGGATGAGCTGGTTCAACTTTACGACGTCAGCAAGACTGCATTGTACCCTCCTGCAAGAAATGTAAGACGAGTGATGTACAAGACTAACACGGACGTGCATCGCCTGCTGGACCCCCTCAACCCGGTTATCGTCTCCAATCTTCGAGCAGATGCGCCAGCGTTTGTCCCAAAGCCCCGTGAACTAGAGGCATCAGCACCGGCAGCTGAAGAAGAACCTGAGCAAGAAGTCGAGGAACCTGAAGCTGACAACACCGAGGTTATGAACGGTTCTGTACCTGTAGAAGTTGCACCTGTCGCGGAGCTACAGGGAGAGAACAAGCCACCTTCGGAAGAGCTTATTCAAGCGGCAATCTACATCCAAGCTCGCTACCGCACGATCTTGAGGCACAAGCGCCAGGCCGCTAAAACTGCGTTGGAGGTTTCACGAGCCAGTTGCTTTGAGGCTTTCCTCGCCGAGTCGCGAAAGATGGAGTGGCCGCCATGCAGCCACTATTTACTGCTATTCTTAGGTCCTCTGCCACACGTGTTGGCCTGCCTGGATGTGGTGCATACTTGGGTGATGGAGACCAAGCAGCGCAATAAGAAACGTTTCAAGACGGCTACGCATCAGGAGTTGGACGATGTTAACAAGCGATTGACAGAGCAAAAGTGAGGCTTCCTTTCTTTTACTGCTTGCTAGGCGCTTACAATGCCTGACACAGGAAAATGATTGACGAGATACGTGACCTAAGAAGGGCTCTGAACCCCGAATCTCAGCTTCATCGCAAACGCGACGTGGAGGAACTCAAGAGGCTGGTACGCGCCGTTGAAGCCTTCATTAGCAACATTGCACCCAGCGTTGCGCGGGACGTGGAAGAAGACATGGCAAGAGGGATGAAAGGGATTGTTGCAGTCAGAACGGCACCGAAACCTAAGCACAGGCCTGCACTGAGAATCGACGATGAAGCCGACTATCACGATGAGGATTATGAGGTTACGCCACATATTGAAGATGAGTGCGAAAAGCGCAGCATTAGCGATGCTGTTGCTGAAGAGTCAACTACAGTACCTGTTCGGCGGTCTGAGAAGGAATACCGCATCGTTGAAGCGACTCCAGTGTTGGATAATTTGACAGGAAATGGAGGGCAAGAGGTACACCAGGGCGACGGCTCGGAGGAATCTATGAATATGCGGTCTCGGTCTCGTCCGTGGGTGTCTGTCCCAGTTGCAGACCAAGGAGAGGAAGAGACATCGGGGTCAGAGGACGGTTCTAGCGAGGACGGTCTTGCATGGGCGTCGATATAACATGATTCAATGTAGTGAACGCCAATGGTGATCTTGATAATTGTAGAGCACGTGCCGTGTGAGATTCACAGCCACGCAGCCGCATTTGCATTTGCGGAAATTGTTGTTGTGACAGTTGCACCTTTCCTGCCTCCAATGCTCTCCTCACCGCCTCGCGCCTCCTCTGACCTCGACTTTTTCTCCCCTCCGAAGATACAGAAGCCCGGCGCGTCCCCCCACCCCGAAGGTCGTCGTCTCCACGCGTTTGACACGTCGTCCACATCCGTCACAGCGCAGCAGTATAACCTCGGCGCAATCAGCCCTGCCCTCCCCCTCTCCTCCGTCCTCTCTTGTGTCATCTCCCCTTTCGACGCCCCCTCCAAATCCACCAAGCCAAGCAAAGAAGCGCAAGTCTTTGCCCTCCGACTTTCCTGTTCCAGGGCCTTCAGATCTACCACGGCCGTCAAGCGTCTCCGAACCACTTCTAATAAGGAGAAGGGCCCGAAGCGTAAAACTGGGACCTCAAAGAACTCCTCCCGTGCCAACAGTCGCCAATGCAGCTTGCCACCCTCTCCCGAACCGATCTACAGAAAGAGTCGCTCACGCTCCACTTCCCGCTTCCCTGCGGGCGATTCCGACGGACCAGTCATTCTGAGAAGATGGCGTACCGACGAGGATGGCACTCCGGGAGATAGCGTATTAAGCTCTGAGATGGTTGTAAAGAAACTAATGAAATCATACAAAGCATGTAAGTGCCCCCCTCTACTCCAGCATCTTGTCGCGTGCCACTCTTCTCATACTCACGTCATTCCAAGATTTCAAGAATCCTAACGATCCGAATGACAAGTCTTTTGAGCCTCATCCAACCAATTACCCTGTGGTCGAGTTAGAATTCCCTAACAAAGGCGCCTCCGAAAGGTTGGTGCTTTTATTCTTGCCTAGTCCACTGTGTGGCTTATTTCACGTTCCCAAGATTTATTCTCCTTGCGCCAAAAGACAAAGACCATTACAATCCTATCATGGATTTAGAACGCTCGCTATATACGATGGTTGAATGTTCGTGTGTTGTCGTTTCCTCATGCTTGTCGTACTTATGAGGCTTGCTCTTAGGTTGTCTTCCTAAAGAATTGCGACATCTCTTCGGTTCTATCCCTAGCCTCCCTTCAAGTGACATCATATCGCCTCCGCAGTCGCCGTCGCCCTCTCCGCCCTGCTCTCGGGCCAGCAGCTCATCCACATCGAGTTTGAGTTCCGCACCTGCGTCTCCTGGCGCTTCACCACAACCACCCCTGCCCTCGATAGCTTCTCTTTTTTCCGATTCCTCTATTGATCATCTACCCGTTCTTCGAGCAGTTCAACGTGCCATTAACCTTCAGGATGGGCCTCTATTTCTCCTAGCCATGAAGCGAGTTAACGTTCTGCTTCAATCCCTCAAATATCCCGAGGTCCCTGAAGACCCCTTTGGACCCACCCCTCGAAACCCCTTCATGAACCAGATCGAGAGTTGGACAATTTCTCCTGGAACCGTTCTAGATAAGGAGAAGCTGGACGAGAAGGATAGAGTCCTAATGCGTATCATCGAAGAAACCTATCAGCGGACTGTCGGACCTAACGTCCCAAGTCTGAAGCAGTATGAAGCCTTCTCGAGCACCGTTTACGGCGAATTGATGCCTTCACTTGCGGAAAGAATAATTCAGCAGACCGGGCTCAACGAGGACAGCCTTTTCCTCGATCTCGGAAGTGGTGTCGGGAACGTCGTTGTTCAAGCTAGCCTACAGACAGGGTGTACAAGTTATGGCATTGAACTGATGCAGCACCCTGCACGGGTAGCAAACGACATGGTCGAACAAATGAAGATACGAGCACGAATGTGGGGTGTCAGGGTGGGAGAAATGGAATTGGAACAAGGCGATATGTTGAAGAGCAGGCGTACGGACGAGCTTATTGCCAAGGCAGATGTGGTCCTGGTCGACAACAAAGTCTTTGAGGAGAGCTGTGAGTGTTCTCAATTCAATTTATTATTTAGTATCTAATACTTAGTTGCCTCTTAGTGAACGAGGCATTGCGTCCCAAATTTCTCGACCTGAAGGAAGGAGCCAAACTTGTCTCTTTGTCACCTTTTGTCAGTTCTATCAATGCACGGTTTACCAAACGCAACGTGAGTGCGATCCTTGCGGAATCATGCACAGGGTGCTTATAGACTGGGCAGGTTGACGATATTAGCGCCATCTTTGACGTCGAAGAACATCCATACTATTCTGGAGACGTTTCGTGGGGGAATGGCGGAGGGAACTACTACATTCACAAAGTTGATCGTGAGGGGTACGCGAAGATCAAAGAACGCTTTGATAGCATACACGGAGGATCTGGACGCAGTTCGCGCTCACGCAGAAGACAATCCTAGAAATATTGTCCCATCTATTCCCTTCCGAGCTTTTTAAGTAGATGCAGTGTGGGACGAATTTTATTTACCGCTCTATGTATTGTCGAAGCAGCTGTCGTATCCTCACCTGTATATTGTACAGATACCAACATGTAATAAGAAATCATTCCAGTAGCTGGGCCCATTGCAGCGTGAATGGCGGATTAGTACATAGAAATACGAGAGCGGGTAACGGAGAGAGAACAGGAATTTTGTCATGAAACTTTCGCCTTGCCCCTCTTGATCACCTTTATCCCTAGGGAATTCTTAGTCTCCGTTTTCCGCTTTTTAGTGATAGGTGCGGTCGACACCGACGTAATGAGACTGCGGGCAGACGCTGACAAAAGCGCATGCGTCGGGGGCTCCTTGTCATCCGCTTTCCGTTTGATGGTCACTAGTCCTGAGTCCGACCCTGATGCTTGCACCTTGGAAAATACTTCCTGTACTAGCTTCTCGTCTTCTTCCTCCAACCTCTTCCTCTCTGCATCTTCCTCTGTTTCAACCTCCTCCAAAGCAAGACGCGAAAGGAGGTCGTCTGAATGCCCCACACGCTCGTTCCGGGCATTACGCGCACGGATATCCTGCAGCGCGTCGAGGATGTCCATCTCGCGCTTGGAGTCGACCGTCTTGTTCTCCAGCATTTTCATGGGGTTGTTCTCTTCTTCCTCCAGTCTCGCCAGCTTATCTTCTTCCTCCGCCTTTTCATCCCTCCAAGGTTCAAAGTTCCTTGACGCGCCATGCTCGGCGGTGTAGTCCGTATTCTTGGGGTCTGTCTTGAAAGTAATTTCAGCCGAACATAGCGTGCTGAACAGAGTGCTGGGTTAACGAAAGGGGATAAATAGGAGGGGATTAAGCATACCACTTGATGTAGAACCGAAATATCTTGATGCCCAAGTAATCCTCCCCTTGTACTGTTTCCTTTCGCGCATTGAACTTCTTTCCCTTGTAGATATATTCCCCACAAGTATTACATCGCCTAAAAAAAAGACGTATATAAGACATGAAAATCGAAAGATACAAAAGATCGGCGTACATTGAGAAAGGCGCCATAAGGCGCACAACCTGCTGCGAGTTCCTAGGGCCTGACCTCCTGGAAATGAGCTCCGGATCGAAATCCGGAGGGAAGTATTTATTGAGAACTGCACAACTTCAGCATTAGCACAAGTTTGGTGATTGACATATGCCAGGCGGTACCTTTGCGTTCAGACATGGTGGTCGGAGGTGGTGGAGATTGGACAAGGACGAGTTGGTCAGGGTCCGAGCCTTAATTAGTGTTCGATTACATAAGCATAAATGAACATTGGCAATTGGGTCTCACCTTTTCCTCTCCTTCTTTCCGCTCCCTTCTCATCTTTTCTCTGCGATACACCCAATTTACGCCCTTCACTACTCTGCACCTTTCCTGCGACACCATCCCAGATCCTTATACGAAGCGCCCTTGCCTCCTCAGAAACCCACTTTGCATTGACCATTAAGCCACAATCCGCCACTCCTCGTTTTCATAAACCTTACGCATGTCTTCCTCGAATGTGGATGGAGAAATGTCTGGTAATTCGTAAGTATCTTCGAGTGAACGTGATCACAATCTTCTAAACTCAGGATCTCGCCAGTTCTGCTCAGGCGGAAGGACTTCTCCCTGCGTTTTCTTCAAGGCAGTACGCACATCTGCCTACACCACAGAGGTACGGTATCTCATTTTCTTCGTCGTACTGTATCTGATTTCCAGTGTCATAGTCCGGGAAATCTTGGACGTTACGTTCTCGATGGACCGTGTTCTCCAGATTCGCCCGTTCCCAATGGCAATGGGTAAGCACTTTGGTTTTCCTCAACCATAACGCGACTTAAAACGTGTTCAGAGCTGCGCAGTTGAAGTCAGCACACTCTACGCAGCGTAGGCATCGGAAGCTGTGAGTAGCGCACACGGATGCCACTATGCACCAATTTCTCACCTCGACGCCCTCGTGCAGTCCTTCTGAGGATCATGCGCCGCGCATGCAGTCAAATTTACACCAGTATGCTACACCCGAATCAAGGTCAAACTATCCGAACCTGCATCTTGGTTTCATACCGGCCTAATCTCTGCAACAGCCCACATTTCACACATTCCTCTCCTCTCATTACCACTGCTGCGACACCCCAATATTTGTAAGTATAGGTTATTTCAAACGTGGTGACGATAAAGAGCTTATGAATGCAGAATTCCCACTTCGACTGAATTCACGACACCCAAACAACAAAGCTCAATGTGCGTTGTTCTTAATGAGATGCATTGAACGACGCTTACATTGCCCCAGTTCGAACGTCAAGTTGGAATCTCCCATACCCATATCCCTCACTACCCAGCTACCTCGCATTTCATCATCTTCACCTGCACCCCCTGAACCTTTCGGACTACATTCATCTGCCCTATCTTCACCATTCATGGCGAGGATGTCTATTGGAAATCAAACGGGAAGGAAAACTAATGCATTCGACGAACCTCGCCCAACAGAAGTTGATGACATATTTTCTAATCCCAATGTCAATGCGCCAGTAGTGACCGCAAACCCTATTTCACCTCCGCAACATCCTACCCTCGAGCCTGGTCCAATTGCTAACGTTGGCGGGGAGTTGGAAAGGATTCGTAATGCGAGGAGAGCGGACACGTTGTTCCAGATGCGAGAAGCAGAGAAACGACGTCCAGAGTACTTGAAGCGGGCCAAACGCACCCTTTCCGAAGCTGATCCCAATTACCTTGAGGAAGAAGAGAATATTCGTGATCATGCATCGGGAGTCGGTATCACAGAAAGTCCTCACAAGGGGAGGCGCCTGACCTTATTTCAAGAAACTTCTGAGGAGAGCTTCGAAGAGAGCCTCATGGCTGGCGGATATGGCCGCTATGTATGTCAGCAGTATTCAACCATTGTCCTTTCTCTAATGTGCCTGTTATCTCCCTCAGCGTACTGCGGATTGGGTCCGCCAACCTCAGCCTATTTCTCTTCCGTCGAACACCGCAGAATCATCGACAGTCGCGTCAATTACAGGCGAAGCGGATGAGGCGCCACCCACCGAGAAGGAGATCAAGAAAAGGAAACGCCTGGTTGCATTTCGCTCTGAGCCGAATCAATCTACATCCAAACTCCGTGCTGTTGAATTAGAGGGCAAAGGTCGGGTTTTGATTGATGTGCCATCGGAGGAGCCTGTTGCTCCAGCGAGCCCCGAACCAACGCCTACCAAGAAACGAGGTGCAAATCGCCGTAAGAGGAAGGGGGACAATCTCTCAATTGACAAGAAACTTCCGGGCACTTCCGGGCGTGAAAGCCATGGTGAAAAGCCGAACTGGCCCGACTCTGAATTTCCATGGAGGCTGAGGACCGAAGAACGCATTGAATTGGCCAAAGCTGAAGAGGAGGAACGTCTACGCTACATTGAACGATTTCTGGACCGGGATACTGATGATGAAGATGGGTCGGATTCCAGTGCTCCCATACGAGGCACTGCCTCTTTGCCTGCCTGGGTTGCAAGGGATTCCACGCCTGAGCCCTACCAGTTCAAGATGGGTCGAGGCAAGATGGTTCCTCTACGGGTTTATCCTGGTG
Organism: Agrocybe chaxingu; assembly: GCA_027627235.1. Classification (NCBI taxonomy): domain Eukaryota; kingdom Fungi; phylum Basidiomycota; class Agaricomycetes; order Agaricales; family Agrocybaceae; genus Agrocybe; species Agrocybe chaxingu. Next base: position 5,914 of record JANKHO010000121.1, on the reverse strand, counting down.
AAACGGATAGACCAAACTTCATCTCACGAACCAGTTTTCCCAGTGACCCCGCCGATGCACGATCCGCTTTGTTGTCGAAGAAGAGCGTGCGCACTCTTTCCTACAGACAGCAAAAGCGCCTACGAGAGCTCGGCCATGATGGGGAAGAAGAAATTGTATGCATTTGCCACGGGAAAGATGACGGACGGGAGCTTGTTCAGTGTGACGCTTGCCAGACCTGGTATCACTTGGAATGTATCGGTATCAGGAACATCGCAGAATTAGGAAGGGAAGAAGACCCCTGGTTCTGTCGCAGATGTATAGCCCGCAGCCCCTCTCCACCGGCGAAACTCGACAGTTTACCACTCAGCGAGCCTACATTCGTGCCCACTGACAACGAACCAAACGTTCGGGGCTCCTCAGACACCCCATTCTTCCAGCCCAGCTCTCAAGATTCTCCCAGTTGGAGGCTACCGAGAACGCCTACTCGAGGAAGTTACAACCCTTCCTTCGACTCCTCTCATTCTTGGTCATCTTGGGCAGATTCATCCAGCAGAGCAGGCCCAGGTCCCTCAACGCCTCAGCCGACAGCCAGAGGCTATGACGGCCACGTCCAGCACTATGAAGAATCGCCCTTTGATCCCACTTCAACGCCTTCCCGCGGAATCAGATTTCCTCCATCCTTCGCTACTCCAAAGAACAGTGGGTTCCCGCGCAGTGCAGGCTTATTTCAAACGCCCTCTAAGCCTCCCGGTCGCGGCGGTTTGCATCGAAGCTTCGGCTCTCTAGGACCTTCTGTCGACGATAGTGGTGGCCACCTTTCATCCCATGACCATTTTCCTCGATACGACGAGTCACCGATCCGTCGGAATAGGTCCATCGACAGCTCCCTTCCCCGCCGCAAACTTCATTCCCCCTCGAGGTCGAAGGCATCAGGAAGTTCAATGTCTGCCCTCGAGGAATCACCTGTAGTTCGTTCACAGTTGCACAGAAGTACATGGAATGACGGTGCGTGCTGACGAGCTAGTGGACGGCTGCCAACTGTGCTCACTTACCTCTGCAGATGACGATCGTATATCATGATTATTCGATGTTATCTAATGTCCTTATGGGTTACTCACTAACATGCTTGCCAAGAAAGCGATGTATATAGTACTTACGGTAGATTATCATCATTGTACTTATACCTATTCTGCCATGTTTGATAAGGACAGTGCTTTCTAGAGCGAGCGCCTACTTTCGGCAATGGCTATGTCCAATACTAGACGCACTCCAAAGACGTCCAAACAGCTCGTTCACATCTTGAATTCCTTCGTCCATGGTGCCCAAGTCAGACCGCCTACGTATTCTAGTTGCGAGTGCCAGTTCCGGACCCTACATGATAAATCCGTCTGAACGACCTGTGTACAGGCTCTCGCAGTCCTTAAGACGAAGGATCCAGCCGAGTCTTGTTTCGGTGAGTTCGACGGCTACAACAAATCGGCTTTGCTCACTCTCGTGGCTCGTGTTGGTCGTGCTTTGCCAACGAATCCAGCCTACGTACAAAGCCTGAAACCAGCGTTCCCTGTATCTGTACCCCCCCATGCAACCTCCGACGATGATCTGTGGAAGAACCGGGCCTTAGGACTTGAACAGCAGTATGCCGACCTGAAAGCGGAGTACGACGCTCTTCAGATACGTGAGTTTGTGGACCTATTCATACCCAGAAGGGTTCATCACTGAAATAATAGAATGTGCCTCAAAACCGCGGGCGATCGTCGCCACGGGTCCTTCCAAGAAGAAACACAAAAAGAAAACCATAACAGAGCCAGCGTCAATAAACCAAGATGAGACGATCCCGCCTGCAGATTTGCAACTCGATGTTGATGTCTTTAAGAAATCATTCGAAGATTTGTGCCTAGAGCTCAGACCATGCTCGGATGGCCTTCCGTTTCCTGGACAGGACGGCAAGGCCTTATTTGCCGCCCAGGATGCGTTGTTCAAGCTCTTGCCTCTTGCTACTCAGTCAAACTTTCCAATCACGACTCTTCTATCTGCTACTCGACGTGCATATACTGCAGTCTCCATAAATCTTGACTCGGTCATCAAGGGAAACGCGAAACTCAAGACTCTTGTGATCTTGGCTGTTGTGCTCCATGCGTCGATCGAAAAATCTATTCCACTGCTGGCTTCTGCCTCGCCCAATTTCGAATCATCAATGTCTACCCCGCTATCATCTGCTTTGAACCTACTTCTGGACCGTATCTTTCTGCCAATCATCAAGTCATTTTCCCTGCTGTCAGGAAAGAGCCTCGACTATCTCTCGAAACCACCGAACAGCAGTACTGGTCGCCGCTCATCTTCGAAACCGTCCACCTATACGGATCGCCGACCAAGCTTATTGTCGCTGTTGCAAGGGACGCTCACATGCCTTCATACTTCCCTTTTATCGAGCTTTAAGCAGAAACCTCGTTCTTCTGTAAAGCTTTCCGAATATCGACTTCAACTGCAGCATGCGCTTCTTGAATTCTCGCTTCTTCAACACTCCTTGATCTTGGAGACTCTGCGCCATCTCAAAGAGCTGCTGCGGGACAGAACTCCTGATACACCTCAAACGACTGATCGACCTCGTCGAATAAAGCGTCTGGTGATAAAAGATACATTCTGGTATCTGTGCAGCGTCCTGCAATTCTCTATTGGGTTTGTGCTGGATGGTCGCTTATCTGAAACCACCACTCAAGCGGTTAATCTGGCGCTGTTAAAGAAGACAGCTCTGGAGCTTTTTGTGGACCTCGTTATTAATTACGACGGTTCGAAATCCCGTCCATGTCTATTCGAGCACAAATCCTTAGACAACTTGGTGAGTGACGAGATCGCTGGATGCCTGGGAAAACCCTCTCCAGTGCAGCGCCCATGATCCAAAGCTCTCTTCGACTTTCTCTTGGCAGACAGGAATGGTGCGCTAATGTATTGAACGCAGACAGGACGTCTAGTTGAAGGTGCCGATGGAAGTGCTAAAGCAGACAGGTCACAGAAACGTATCCTTCTTGATGATGGAGAACATCGAATGCTCTTGGGCGTCCTGGAGCGTTTTGTCAACATGGATTAAATCAAAAAAGTCTTCTACGAGAGTACAGATCATCTTACGAGACGATGGCTTGTCAATCTAATTATTCACGGTATGATCTTTAATTGTCAGGAAGTTAGAGCGGGCTTGTTGATCCCTTTCAGGCTGTCTATTTTATTCTTTATTGGCAGAACTTCCGTCCTCTTGTCAGATACTTCGGTCCACGATCGTCGTGCCTTTCGATCCAAACTTCAAATCCCCATGGACACCTCGTCATCGTTTACTTTCTCCCTAGGCGCCTACTCATAGTCCCGGCGTTCGCCTTTGTGCGGCGGTGGTAACAGCACGTTAGCGCCGTCGGGGACACATAACGAGCCCGAATGGCTGGCTGTTCTAACCTATTGATCATTGATAGATTTTTTGCCTCGTGCTTGCGCTTCCCTTCCGCCTGCGTGTCTGTTCGCTGTATCCGGAGGAACGCAGGAAGCCCTTCCATTCGCTCGGTCGATTTGCTAAGCCTCCATGGGGAGCAGGCATACGCGTACTCTTCATCAGCACCAATCATGTCTGCGTAGTAATAGACAGGGGCTACACATTGCGCATATATACTTCATGCCTTCGGCGTTCGTGCGATGCGTGGGATTGTCCGGAGAGGTGGTATGGAGAAGGACCAGGCTTACGAATAGCCCTCGGTCTGTGGCTTAAGCGCTTATGGACGGTCGGGCATATCAATGGGTGATGTCACCTTTTCCTCTCTCTGCATGTTGAGGCCGATGTGTGCCTTTCAGTATCTTTTTCAAACAACGAATGAACGACGTCAGATTTCAATGGCTCATAGAAGGGGTCTACAATTTATGCTGACACCGGATATTTGTATGGAGGCGGAAGGTACGCCGACGCGTCACCTCGGACGCTCCGACACTTTCGTCCAATTCAAATCGACGTCGGACGTTTATATGATCCCATTCACGAAAGCTCGAGACGGAGGATTTTGGCTCATCGGAATGCACGGAGTATTGGGTTTCCTGTTGCATTGCATGCTTATTACTTGCCTTTTCACGGTATGATAACGTTGGAACCATGAAGGGTTGCCCTTTCATGAGGGCCTATGGGTAAGCACGTTCATGCAAGCCCGTTGCGATCTGCTCGCACCTATTTCGTCGACGTCAACCAACCATCTCCGCTGGCACGATGGGGTGGTGGGTGCTCCGAGCCTCGAGGACCGTGGACACTGGGTGGACAAGCACAGGCAATGTGCATGGGATTGACAGTTAGTATCGCGCGGCGTGTGGCGAGAGGCACAAAAAAAGCTTTAGTGTGAACATAGCCTTAACGGCCTCTACGGCTTGCCATGTCAGACCATGCCGTACCTGGAAGAAAAAAAAACAGTAATCACCTGCACCGTGAGTTCAGAGGCAGGGCTCGATCATCGAGAAAAAAAAAACGGTTAGATACTTACCGTAGGCGTGTGGCAGCGGCTGAACCTGAGACGGTGCGTCATAGATAGACCCGGGATGGAGGTGGTGGCGGAGGTGAACCGTGGGTGGGGCAGGAGCAGGACATTCGAAATTCCAACTGACGCTGTTCTTGGCTACGCATGGGGGGTCGCATCGCTCCATACTCGCGATGCATTTTCAAGGCGGGCAAGCATTAGCGTCCATGGCAATATTGGCCATACATACCGGTACCGGATTCAAGTGCAGACGATCCCAGACGTCGTATGTAAATGAGCAGACGGGGATGGGGGAATTAGTCGTGCGACCATGCAGTGACGGGACTCCGGATGGCACAAGGTTAAAAGTGCAAAATAAGTATGGGGTTGAAGCTGGTTGGATGAGAGAAAGGTTGTCGGTCCCAGTTCCGGCGTCCATCGATTATCGGGATATTCGATGCGTCTGCCTCTGTTCGCCTGCGAACGTACCGGTGAGAGAGTGCCCGACATGTCCACATGTGCTCGTCTACAGCGCGAAGTGATATCGCAATACTCTACACGTTTTCTGGAGGAAGTCTTTCCCCTCCTTCCGGGTCGCCTCACGTTCTTGAACGTTGATTCCCGTAAGCTCCTGCAGGTGAGGTTCATGTGCCTGTCTTCATGGCAATCCTAATAAGAGGTTGGTAGCCGGAGGCAGAGCACCCAGCAAAGCATCCAGTCCAGTGCACTCGGGTCTTGGTCGGCAGATATCTCCAGATGTACAGCTGGCGAGAGGAGGCGAGTCGCGCGGTATCGTCGTGGTGGACGCTTCGCGCGTCGCTGGAGACTGCGGTCATAAAACATGACATGGATCTGCGCGTCGTCCTCTTTCGTCGTCGTTGTCGAGAGCGACGTCGCCTCGACTCTCGCTCGATCGACGAGGGCTGCCGGGCCGGGAGATCGTTCAAGACATGATTACCATGGCAGCGCAAGACATGAAGGATTGAGAGAGTTGACAACCTGGGTGTCGATCGACGGCATCATATGGATCCTGTCTGCATATGCGGCTTGGGCATGCACAAGCGCCGGGCGGATCGAATGCTCGCAGAGAGCGTGAATTCAAGCGCGTTGTGTGGGTATGTTATGGGTGCCGGTGCTCATCGATGAGGCGCCTGCTGTGCATTGGCTATGGAGCGTAGTCATGAGGGCGCGCACTGCTTTCAGTACCATTCCGTGCGACGCCATTGGGCGTCGGATGTGCCCGTTCCGACCCCCCGCCTGCTGGTAAATCTTTAGGGCATCCACAAGCGCGACATGCAGACAAGCTACGGACTACGGAGCGAGCTCGGGAAGCACTAGCCCGGAATGGACTACGCCCGTATGTTACGGCGCGGCTATGCTGGAAGGTCGTTCGGTGCGGTGCGTCGTGCATTCGCTAAATGTCGGTTTACTAGATTTTTCTTCTTTCTCTGAGAAGA
>JANKHO010001209.1:0-11036 GCA_027627235.1 Agrocybe chaxingu | reverse complement strand
GACCTGTCCCGGATTTATCCGTCCCGTCGCCCCGGTAGGTTCTGCTGCCCACCCCCTTCTTGTTGGCTGCCATCCTTTGGAGAAGTACCTATTATATCTACACAAGCACACTACTCAGCAATAAATACAGGAACACATGAAGAAAAGGCTTAAATGGGTCCCTTTCTCACTGCTGGGGCTTCGTTGGTTGGATGATGTGTCGCACTCACGTGACACGTGGTTCAACTACGCGAAAGAGGGAAACCCCCTATCCTCCCCTATCTAACATATGCCGCGCAACAAAGAGTAGATAAAATAACATTAATGACAGAAAAAAAAAAGGCAGCGCACGAGAGATGTCTGAAATATTTTTAAAAAACCTACGGGCCAAGGTCCATGTCGTCTTCGTGTTCGGTAGCACGTCTGTCCTCATCATCATTGTCCTCTTCTTCCTCGTCCTCCTCCTCCTCGTCCTCCTCCTCGTCGTCTCCCATGCCGTCGTCAGAGGACTCAGCGCAACGTTCGAGGTCATCTTCGTCCTCCTCCTCATCGCTGGCCTCTTGCTCATCTTCATTTGCATTTTTGTCCTTGTCCTCTCGGGTGGTTTCGCCGGCTAAAGGAATGTCATGGGCAGTTGGGGTCGTAGAATGGGCGACGTGTGCCTCTTCATCGTGTAACGGTTTCTCCCATACCACACGAAAGCTCTCAGCCAGCAACCGCTGGCGAGACGCCTGGGCATGTGCATAGGCCTGAAGAGCCTCCACCTGTGCCTTATCCCCCGTAAGCACCTCTGCACGCTGCAGCCACCATTTCGCCTTCCACTCCAAGAAGTCAAGGACGCGGCGCATCTCCTCTCGGAGCAAAAGGACCTCTTCCTTCGTACGTGCAGCGCGAGCCCGACTTTTTGCCCATTCACTGCGGAGTATGTCGTCGGACTCATCGTCGTGATCGTCGTGATCGTCGTGTTTGTCATTGCTCGATGTGCTGGTGTTCCTTGCTCGGTCATCTCTGCCCTGGCTGACGGTGCTTGCATTCTCGTTGGTGTCGTTTGCGTTGGGCGTCGTTGTCTTCATCAGCCAAATCCACGAGAGTGTTCGACGACTCTCTCCGGTGCCATCCCGACGAGACCGTTCGTCGGGGAATAGTGTGAAGTCTTCTGTCTCCATCGGCGCCGACGTCGACGTGTCGATTTGGCCGTCCTCGAGTGTCCCTTTACGACCCGCACTCTGAAGCAGGCGATTCGGGTCTTGATAGCTGCGGATGTCGCCGTCTTCAAGCACTTGAAGCTCCTTCTCCCAATCACCAGGGCCTGAGAGCTGGAGTTTGGCTGCACGAGCAGCACGATATTTTGCTGCAACAGCCCGTGCCCGATCGTGTACCCTGTCGATGACAGCCCGAGATCGAGTCCCTTCACGCTGGCCTCGAACATTCTTGTTCTTGAACTTAACGAGTCGGCTCTTGATCTTCAGCACATGTCGAATGGCATTAAGGGCGTCGTGGCACTGTGCTGTGCGGAGTTTCTCCTCGATTCTAGGTAGGCCTTCCACACAGATCCTGCGACGAACATCAGCAGGCAGGCGAGATGGAAGCCAAAGCTCCTGGTCTTCAGGGTGTTCGGCATCCTTCAGCGAGCGCGGCGTTGCGTGGAGGTCGGCTTGATGTTGTACAATACCTGGGAGGTAAATGGGTAGAAGCACCTCCCAAGCCCGTATGCGGGTCGTAAGTTGGTTCCTTTGCTCTGTTAAACCCCCAGCTTGGCGGGCTGTCGCTTTATCTGTAGTTTGTTTTGCCAGACGTTGTAGACGGCGTCTAGGGTACCAGTAAGAAGAATGCTTAATGTAAAGGCTACGAGAACTTACTGAGCCTCTTCGATGTCCAGACCCATTGCGATGAATGCTGCTGCACTTGTGGTGTGTAGAGAAATGCCCCCGGCAGCCAGACGCTGTTCCTCCTCTGAAGCTAACTCCTTCTTCGCTTGGGCCTCGGTCATGGCTGTAAATCGGGATCATTAGGAACGTGCACGACTAGGGAGCTTCTTGAACGTACCAACGCCGTCCGTTTCGTAGGGGTTCTTATGTTTAGGGAACGCATCATGCTCCCAGGCCACGCACATAGCCTCCCACTTATCAACCACCCCCTTTGTCAGACCTGCTGTCAATCCTCGATGACCTTCAACCTGAATGTTGCGTTCGGCAACGGCGGCGCGGTACTTTCGACTCAGTGTCTTGCCAAGATTAATGTACTTGAGCCAGTTCCAGAAGGCGATATGAAAGTCGATGACGTCGTGTCGAGATCCCGGCCCTTGACTTTTTGTAGAGTTGCCGAGGTTGTTGTGCGAGGACCATACTCGCTCCGGAACCTCGAGATCCGATTCGCCGACCCCGGGCAAGTAGTTGAGGGAGAACATTTGATGATTTGCAGCTCCATGCATCGGCTCGTGAAGCTTTGGTATTGCCGGCACGAGTTTCGTTTTTGCTGGGACACGCAGGTCTTCGGGCCAGTGTTCAAACATCCGTTTGAACAAATTAATGAACCACTGGCACGCGATATCGTAGCTGACGAGGATGAGAAGGAGGCTTGATCCTTGGACAGCAGAGCCAAAAACGTAGTCCATGTTGGCATACCTTAAACTGGATTAATGTCTACTCGTACTGCAAGGATCTAACAGACACACCTTTCGCCTTTCTGCAGATTACCGATTGCCAAGGGCAACACCATCTCCGAACGGCCACAAAATGCCCCTGCTACTCCAGTATACCTCAAACCCTTTGAGAAACGGGTGTTCGCCTGGGCCAGGGCCTGAAAACCAACACAAGAACTAACCTAAAGTTGCATTTGTCAGGGGATATTCCGAATGGTAAAAGTGAGAACACACATCCTCGTCATTGCTACGACTCAAGACATAAGTCTCATATGGTGTTCGCGGCACCATGTATGCCCAGCCAATGCCTAAACCTGGATCTTGCGAGTAGCTGGAAACAAGCTGGTTCTTGAGTCGGAAGTTGGCGTCCATGCATACAAACATCATGTAGAGAAACCTGCGGCATTTCAGTAAAGGTAACAAGGCTCGAGAATCGCGGCAGCGGCATACCTCATCCCAGCGGGTGCAGTTTCCCAGTCACTCGGGAGATTGATGCCAGGGTGCGGGCACGAAGGGCAGCGCAAGGCCAACTCGCCAGGCGCCGTGCCATCCACACCTGCTGGATCATAAACCCGTCCTGCCCATTTCAGAAGCTTGAGGTGCCTCCACTGTAAAACGATTCGAAACAGGGCCCGATAGCGTGATTTTTGCTTTTGAAGGCCCGTATTGTCGGTGAGTTTCTCGAGCCCTCGATAGAAATCGTACATTGAGGCCTTCGTGGTGAGCGAAAGCTTCTCAAGCAGGTTGAGTAAGTCGAACGTCGCACAGGTTTTTGCAATTAGTTGGGATGCAGGGTAGAGACGGCGTCGTAGAAGCTGGATATGCTGGGGTAGCGCCCGATGGCAGCCACAGTAGTCGATCGAGACCTCGTGAATTCCATTCGTATGGATGACTTGCATAGAGGCGTGACAGGGAAGGGGGTTCTCGCAAAAAAGGCCCGCGTGGTTCAACTGGATTCGGAGGCCGAGCGACTTGAGGGAAACTTTGACGAAATATAAGCCATTCCATTTCTGCGGAACCAAAAGAATGAGACAGATCATCTCTGAGGATACGAATGGAAACACACCTTAATGTGATGAAACGGGTGGGCCCTATGGCGTCGAACACAACACGCAGAGCAGGTGAGATCTGGCGTAAAGCACTCCTCGCACCGGTACTCAGCAGCACCGATGACGGTCGACTTCCGCGATGCACAGTCGGGGCATGTTGAACTGCGAAAGTCCCCGCGACCGGAAAGCCGACAAAGCTCTTGGAGATATACATTGCGATATCGTTCCTTCCAGACGACGTGAGGACGTTTCTATTAAAAATAATCAATCATGCAAATTACTAAAAATAGAGGAATGCATAGGCTCACCGAGACTTTGCTCTTGGGGTGCTTTTTCCTCTTCTTTTTGGTGCTCTTCACGGTGGGCTGGGGCTCTTCCATGACAGGCTGATCCACGGCTGCATTGTACCGAGCATCATCTGGGTCCAAGGCCAGCTCCGAATCGTCGAGAGGTGCCCAAGAAATAGCTTCCTTCCAATTTACGTCGGTGTTTTGGGCTATGCGTTCGATGGGTGCCGCCGTCCCGACCTTCGCACCGTACTGCAGTAATCGGCCTTCACGAGCGTGCACATCGAGATAATCGTCTTCGGCGAGTGGAATCAAGTTGCGGTAGGACCCTCCTTCATGGTCCCTGCGATAGCGCTTAGCAGACCTCGAGGCCATGGTGTGGTTTCCTCACAAATCTGCCGCGAAACGCGTCAACAAGTGGGTCACGTGTTATGACTTTCCACCATTGACGCGTAAGTTGAATTCAACAGAGTTGCATCTCAAACCTCCTCCACTCGAACTTTCACCCCTTCGCCCAACGGTACGTATGCGTCAATTTATGTGCACTTCACTTTCCCCGGCTACTTCTGCGAGATGGACGAGCATGTAGGAATACTCGAGCCCGGGAATACACTGCTGCTCGGGCCATCTCAAAGAACGAGCTTTTCTTATTCAATAATTCCCCTATGTCTCTAACATTATTCAAAAATGACTAACCTCACATTCATGTAGATCTTCAAGCTCACATGGATGAGGGTCTTTTGCGAACAGTAAGCCTCCGATCTGACTTCACAAAAGGGCACTGGCTAATCTCGTCCGAGACGCGCTCTGGCCGCACATTTGCCAGCTGGGATGGTCCCGCTGTTATACCCAATGAAGATTTCGACCTCGTATCTCTAATTCAATGCAGCGTCGACTGTTGACCCAAAACACGGCGAAGCGAGCACGGCATGCAGAGACGGGCTACATCGGCCTTCCAGATCCCAAGAAGGAGCAAGTGCGCAGAATTCACGGGCTGGAGGAGTTGACGGGGGAGGACTATGGGTTCGAAGTCAGGCCCTGGGACGGAAAGTGCGTATCCTCACCGTGCTGTATGTCTGCGCACTAACAGTTCTGCCAGGACGCCCTTCCCGATTGTTGATCGTGCGGGCACCATCATCGGCGTAGCCATAGGGCATCCGGAAGACGACGAGTGGGATCAGCTCCATCAACACGCAGCTGAGTGCCTTGAGCAAGCCCGACAGTGCCCCAAGGCGGAGCTATCTGAGGACAACATGCGGCGGGGGGGTTTGGACATGTCGATGCGGTGTCTCGCATGGGGGCGGGCAGACACACCCCAAGAACTTCTCGAACACCAAAGCGATGGAGGATTTGCTAGAATCCCTCAACTCACAGCCCTGCTTCCAACGTCTGGCATCGTTTACTTCGTGTGAGTTGTGAGCTGTCTCTCTCTTCCTCGTCTTGCATTAACTCTTGGTTCTTTTCAGCTGCATTCGCCAGTTGGGCGCCGGCCCTCCACAAGCACTACTGTGAAGAGCTCAGCAAGCTTCAGGCACACGATCCTTCGTTGCGCCGTGCTTTCGAGGCCAGCGTTTTCATGGCCATGACGTACAACCTCGGTCCTCAGACCGTCTGCTTCCGCCACCTCGACTCCGGCAATCTCGCGTACGGATGGTGCGTGATCACCTCTCTCGGTTCGTTCGACCCTACGAAAGGAGGACATTTAGTTCTCTAGGAGTGTAAACTCATAATAGAGTTTCCTCCTGGATCAACTATCTTGATCCCGTCCGCTTTGATCCACCACTCCAATACCCCCATCAACAAAGGTGAAACCCGCTATTCGTTCACGCAATGCGCGTCGGGTGGGCTGTTCCGCTGGGTTGACCACCGCTTCACAACGGTTGAGGCCCATCGTGCGTCACTCAGCAAGCAGGAGCTCGCTGAATTGGACAAACGCAATGCAGCTCGCTGGGCCATGGGACTTGTAAAGCTCCCTCGAATGCCCTGGGTACCTGGACCTGATGTGTAGTAGCTACTATGTGCTGTAATTTTATTCTTTCCCAATGCAATTCTTTCAAGCCTTACGAACACAAGTCCCAATAAATTACATTGGTGTGATGATCTTCGTACCTAGTGAAATACCCACAAACTAAGATGTCCAATATCTGAGTGCAACGTCAACCCAGAGGTCTTAACACAATGCAATTGCCTAACATCACACTACCCACTTTGTGCTGAGCTGTGTTTCCTGAGGCGAAGACAGTACAGAGGGCAACTACTGTATAATCTTCTTCGAACCAAGTACCATTAAAGACAGAGCACACATAATCTAAGCACCTTGGATTTTTTCCGGAAAGCCTCGCCGTATTAATAGAACATGTTCTTTTTGAGAAGGAGAGTATATTTCTCACAAATAGGTGGGCCCAATGTGTTAGTAAAGAGCTGTATATCAAGAGAAAGTTGAACAAATGGTGATTTTCGGCACACCCGTTTCGGGATACTCACCCAAAACGGGTATTAATTTGCTACTTTTAGACAACTAACGTCAGCTCGCTTATGATAGACTTAGCGAACCGACTCGTTTGCACTGGTCGGCCGTGCCCCTTTCCTTTCTCCATCATAACAACAAGGATGTCCAACCACGAACAAAAAGCTGCGCTTCGGCGCGCTCACTATGCAGCGTAGGTAGGCCCCGTGTGATTCACCGGTCATCTATACTGACTCGCACTTGTCTTCGCTACAGGAACTTAGAGGACGAGAGGAGGAAAGCTCGTGAACGAGCACAACGGTAACTTGTGTACCACTTGTCCCGCTTGTGATTAATCTCTAATTCTCGCTCCGTTCTCAGACAGCGCAAGAACGAAACTGTGGACGCCCGCGAACACCGTCTAGAACGGCACCGTGAAGCTCAGGCGCGTTATCGGGAGAAAAATCGGTTGCTGTTAAAAGTTAGGTCCTGGCAGTATAGGTTCGCCGTATTGCCCGTCTTACTCGCCTCCGTTTCTGATCGTTCGGTAGGAAGGAGAGAGCCAGGTTACGGGCTGATGAGGCTGATGAAGCCGAATGCCAGAACCAATCCTGTGGACTGAATACCGTCCCTTGAGTGACGGCGAAGGCACAAAATCATGCCCTAATAGGACCAGTATCTTCGGTAGCAGAAATTTCATTCAAATCTTATTTAGCCTATGTGTTCAACACCAGTGCCACCATAAATTCAAGGGGCATCATACAACAGCAAGTCAGGAAGAGCACAATAAATGTCATTGGAGTGTTCTACGGACACACGGACATACAGACATATGGACATACGGGCAACAAAGGATAGGGGTAGGCAAAAGCGACAGGCGACGTATCTTGAAGGAAGGGGAAATGGAGAAAGATGACGAGGGGGGCAGGAAGGGATTTACCGCGCGACTCCTTTTCCCTTGTCGTTCGCCTTCGGTTCTTGTCCGCCACCTGCTTGAGCCCGCCCAAGTGCTTCGTCGACTAGGTCATTGACGATGGCGTCGTCGAAGTCAAACATATCGGGGTACTCATCGTCGGAGTCGAGAATGTTAGAGGGACTTGGAAGGTCCGACCGATTCGCGCTGGCGTTGGCATGGGGCGAGGAAAGGACTGACGTCTCCGTGCCCGTATAATCCATGGCACTCGAAATGGCCGAGGTTCCTGCCAAGGAAGTGGAAGAGCCGCTGCCGGTCGCGTTTGACTGGGTAGCAGGGTCAGAGGCAGTGGCGCTGTTGGGCGCTTGGGGGAAACCGGGCCTGGACTGGTACTCCTCGTCCGAGGAATCCACAACCTTGACGAGATAAGCAGGTCCGAATTCATCCGGACGTTCCGTGAGGTAGGTCCGTTTCTTGTTACTGGGGCGAATGCGCGTCCGAGCACGAGAGGGTCCGGGAGGCGAAGGCGGCGGCGACTCCATCGAGGATAAAATTTCCTCGATCCGGCGACGAAGAGAAGGGCGTTCAGGATGGGGTTCACCATCACTTTCGAATTCCTGGCGAGAGCGGCGTGTCGAGCCTGGGGTGTCAAGCGAAGAGTCTGTCTCGGGCGTGCCGGAATGGAAGGGGTTAGACACCCAGAAAGGCAGGGGTTCGGGTGTTGAGAAACGTGAAAGGACATACACCGGGTCAGTTTGGACGGCGACGCTGGAGTGCTCTGGCGCGGGCTGACTGTTGTTGGCTGTATCGTCGACCTGCTGAGCGGGGGCAGGGGTCCCGTAGGGAGTGGTATCCCTGGAAGAAATGTAGATGGGGTTTCCGTGGCGTCCCGGGGTAATTTCGAAGGGAACAAGTGCATCTTCAAACCTGTGTTCCTCTGGCTCTGGGGACAACGCAACACGAATCTGCTGGAGACGGATGGCCGAAGAGGTGGAGGCCTCTGCCTGTGGTCGAGTACCGGTGTGCTGAAGGCGACTTGTAGAGGGGCCTGCGACAGGAGACGCGGTCAAGGTGGGGCGACGTGGAGTCTGTGGAGGTCCGGCAGCGAATGCAGGGGCAGGGGAGATGGACGCAATGAGAGCGCTGCTGCGGCTAAAAGCAACTTCGAGGCACGCCAGTCGTGCAGCCGCAGCACCTAGGCGGAGGGAGTTCAAGGCGTTGCATGTAGGGTCGCAGCAGTCGGCCGCGCTGGCAACCGTGCAATGTACGGCGGGGGTATGGTCAGCGTAGTAGCCGGTAACTCTCCTGACGCCACTCCGTCAATATCTTCAGATTCACTGGTGGCGCGAGGACCCAAAGCTACGGAAAATTGTGAGAAAAAAGACTAAGATCCCAAAGAAAATAAAATAATTACAAGGGAGGAAGACCCCATCTGCGACGGCGACTGGGGATGACGGTGCATCCGGCACGACGGGCGTATCGATACGGCCTGTATTGTCGGCAGGAGGAGAAGGCGCAGCGCCATCGGAGGACGCGTTTTCGCGGGGGGTTGAATTAATGGTGTCAGAAGGGAGGTGCATTTGGTTGGTGCTGTTCGTTCTGGACGGAGAGGTCAGATCTTTAAATGCATCTGGTAGCTAAGGGTAGGACTTACGAGGGAAAGGATGGGTCCTGGCGTGGCGAATGCGTGTGCCTCGCATTCACCGGTAGTCCGTTTTCCATACTTCTGGTGGGCCTTTGAAGATCTCGGGACAGTCGAGCGGCGTGTTGGTTTGCATATGACCCTGCAGAACTGCTTGATCCAAGTCCCTAAGACTTGGGACAAGTGGGCCGAGCGAATCAGCGGCGCAAAAGGTAAATGAGGTGAGGAGGCGAACCGTACCTTTGTCTTTCTTTCGCAATCCACCACACGAAACGACGTGACGAACGGCGACTCTGAGGGAAAGGGCACAATGTAAGCTTCACTGTTTTACTAACTGCAACTAATGGACTTACTTGTGAGCCTCAGATTCGACATACCAGCAGCCGTACTACTGGATCGCCGCCACTGCCTTCGCGATAGAGAAAATTGCAGTGAGTCGTCCAGGAGACTTTCAGGCTAAAGGCTGATGGGCGATCTTCTCTTAGGCTTTTCGTTCTAAACAAAAGTTCTATTTCCATAGCACTTGTGAGGTAGATTCGACCTCTGGGTATGTAGTTGACTTACCTATATCTTTAGAACGTTATGCCCCATCCTGGAGCCTTCCGAGGTTTGCGGAAGGATTTTTTGCAAGGAGAGAAGCCGGAGTACGCGGCCGCGGTCGCAGGTGGATATGTGAACGACGCATTGGCCGTGATCCAGAGGCGTTTCTTCAAGAGGTTTCCGATCGACCTTCCCATAGACAAGGAGCCGACACCGGAACAGCTGGCTGCCGTCAACGATGAGGAACCAGAGCCCGACCAAGTAGTGCCGAACGAGGACGAAATGGACGCAGAGGAGTACGCAAAGGCGGTCGAGAGGCTCGAAGATCGTCAGAAGTTGATTGTATTTCGGAAAGGGGTACGTCATTTCATTGTTTGTTGATCAACTTCGACGCGAAACTCACCTCACGTGCAGCAAATCAAACGCTGGTTGGCCTATCAATACATGAAAGACCACGAAATCAATCCCAAGGACACCGGCGCCGACAACCCCTACCGCGTTCTGTTACACAAACTCACAGGCAAGGGTTTGACCAAACCAAGGCAGAAGAGCGGCCCTAATACCTGGAGGAAGACGCACACAATGGAGATTGAGCTGGAGACGAGACGACGAGCGATGCAGCAAGGTGTTAACGTGAAGAGGTTGGCTGGAATCCGAGAGGGAGTGGCGAAGGAAATGTTCGCGGCATTGGACCCGTTCGAACGCGATGAATGGCTGGAGAGGACGAAAGAGGAACATGACGAGGCAATCAAGAAATGGGAGTCGGATGTGAACGGTCCTTTGTCGACGGCCCCGGAAGATCGTCAACAGTGAGTTCGTTTCTTACAGATTTCGATTTCATGTGTATTTATCTTCAGCAGGTGTATCCTCGGCCTTACGCAGTTCGTTCAACCCATCCTGGACTTGATATGCGAAGCAACAGGCTGGAAGGCCACTCTCGTGACTGGAGGGCCCGAGCCAGCGTATGGAGGGCGTCTCAACATGATAAGGTACATCCATCTGTTATCCATTTGTTTCATTACTCACAAATTGTGCAGTATCCACTCTGGCACGACTAGCGGAGACATCAAGATGAATTTCGGGCGCTGCGAGCAAATTCGCTACAAGAAATACCTCGTACCTATGTACAGTGATTTCCTTCGAAAATGCTACAGTGAGTTCTTCACTACGGAGGTTATTCGTTCGGTTTCTAACTTATGTTCCAGCCCCCGAGGAATGTCGCGCTTGTGCCTTGGACACCGACAAAGACCCTTTCATACGCATCGTCGACATCGAACATCCCCAGGAGGTCATGGTCGACCAAATCTCGCTCGCGACAGACCAAAGGATGGCGTCCAGATCAGCATCTACCCCCTCTGCAACAGACCAAAGGATAGCACCTACGTTGCCGCCGCCGCCTTCTGAAGGTCAACAGCAGCTCGCAGTAGCAGAGACAAGCCGGTCGCCCCATGAGGCCGAAGACTGCAAAGACCCGGTCCCATCGCCCGGCTCTCGTCTTCCGTCTCCGATACCATCTCCGGCCCCTTCTCAGTGCCCCAG
>JANKHO010001208.1:0-11036 GCA_027627235.1 Agrocybe chaxingu | reverse complement strand
AGATACCGACAAAGTCCAAGGAAGGGGTGCGCTTTCGTTTCTTAATGTTAATTTTTTTTCTTCTTTCTTCTTGGAATTTCTATTCGCGTTCTTGTACCCGGCGTTGCTTCTTATCCTCCCTCCCTCCTCCATCTTCGAACCACGCATTCACACCAATGTTCCCAATCCCTCCAATCTCCACCCACCATCGTCCCTCGTCCACCACCGCGCAATGTAATATGCTCCGACATGCTCCATCTCCTGCTACTCTACCCACCTTCCCTAATCGCTCCGCTCCTTATGACCGCATATGCTTCATGAACGGTTCGAACGGTCCGAACATAGTGTTTTATTCAAACGAACGTCTCTTACAGTATGTATCTTCGCTCTAATGTTCTTGACCGGCCTTCTTGTTATTTTCGGTTTCGGATCTTGTTCTTTGTAGGATATAATATTGATATTGATATGAAATAAAGGCGAATGGAGAATGATTTCAAGTTTCTTAGTTGCTCGCGAGGGGTCCTGAACGACGGTATATTTTTTGAGTTCTGTCCTTCAAGGTCATCCAAGTTCGATCTTATCTACGAAATGGCATTCTATTCTGCGTCGATTACCATCTGGGCATCACCCTCAGATACAATATCTCCTCCTGGGATGTCTTGACAGCATCATCGTAGAACGCTGCCCCGACTGCCGCCCACGCGAATCTGCGTTCCCCGTTACCAATGCGTGCCGCAAGGTAGGCACTTTGAAGCGAGCCGACTCTGTACAAGAGGGAAAAAACGGGTGAGATGTAAGATTCCCAAAGCGTTCCCATCCAATACCGCGGGCGCACCTCGAAGGTTTTGGGAAGGACAATTAGGACGGCCTTGTTGCCTTGAGCATATCTGCTAGCGAGACAAATTTGACTTTCGACACAGTTTCCGACTTTCCATCCTGTCCCTAAGGTAATTTGTAGCTTAATAACAGCGAGGGGAGGAAGAGCCTGACCTGTGCCTCCGGTGGTGGGTCTGCCTTTGGCTTTCCCGCGGTTTGGTGCCAAAATATGCCGATTTCGTCTTTGGGGGTCACGATGCTTGACCAGTCCGTGGGCCCGACTACAGCCCAGACAGTTTCGCCATTCCCGTTACGAACGCGGCACTTGAGGGAAAGAACCCTGCCTGGCAACACACCCCGGTGTTGTTGCATGTAGGTTTGGTATATTTCTTCGTGTCCTAGCCGCTGAGAAGCCGAAGATAGAATAATCTATGGCAAACGATTTCAGCGTAGAAAGGCAGCGTGAATGCACTAGAAATCTGACCTCGTAGTCAGAATGACAAGGAACAAGTGCAGACGACTCATACTTGTATGATCCGTCATCTTGAAGTATGAACAAGCTGACAAGCGATCTCTCTAGAGGATAGACGGAATGTTAACGGACGGTACGCGTGAGAATTTGCCGAAGTGTGTTGCCTCGTATTGGGGCCGTGCTCGCCGCCTTTTTTTGCTCTGGAAAAGTACAGATCTTGTCGTAATTCTTGGAGATGGGAGCCTGGGATGTAGTGGTTTCGGTTAAGTTTCGTTGGGGCTGGGCGCTTATCTGGCGATCCGATTATCAGGGTATCTCCGAATCATTGAACTCCGGACTCTTCATGGATCCGCGACCCAAGCTCCGTTTCCAAGGGCAGCACATAGCCGAAGAAGGAAACGTTATTGCTCTCGCTGGGTACCTCTCAAACACTTGGCAAAATTTACAAGGTCATACATCGGAAATGGGAGCCACCACCGATCTAGAACTTTACCCGTATGTTAAATGTGTCGGAAGGACAAGTCTCAAGGAGGTGCTCGTATGCAGACTCCGAAAAGTTCGACCAAACTCCATGATCTTGACCTTGGTCGAACATTTGCACCAGAAGACGAACATCCTCCACTGCTTTATCCTTGTGCTTTCCAAACGCCTCCCAAGCGTTCAGGCATGGCATCTGGGACTTGAAGTCAGCAGAGTGTTCTAGACGATGATATGAATCGGGTACGCCGTATGTTGCTGGTGTCGGAATAACCAAACCCTCTTCGACACCCTCGCACCTCAGCGAAACGACTCTCGGGCGATTTATCCTCTCTCGCCAATGAGCAGGCAACAACGGTGGGAAAAATTTAACTAATAACAAACACCCTAATGTCGTCCACGGGCGTGATAACTCTTTCCCAATGCTCAGGCGATACTTTCGCCCAAGCATACATTTCCCCGCCCCGGCTTCTTGATTCGCACTTGTAACACCAGGGGGCATGCCAGTGGTGCGCTGTTCTGGTGCACTTCTGTGAGTTCGGAGATCTTGAAGGCCACGATAAGTGTCGTCATCGATCCCTGTGGGATATAACATTAATATTGATATCTGAAATAAATATGACTCAAAGTGACTCGGCTAGCCTACGATGAGTTCGTCAAGTTCAATGTTTCCTTCAAGTTTGCTTAGAGGATTCCAGCTCTACGGCCATCATCATGACTGCACCATAGGACTAGATCTATATCTCCTCTCACGACGTTTATACGAGGAAGGAATATTAAGCTACGGTGGAATCTTTGGGACATCGCCCAGTGCCGGCATTTATAGGAAATGACAGTGACAGCTGGCTCCGAACGACTCAGAAAACTGCAACCATAGAACAGTATAAATTTCTCCTTTATACACTCTTGTACAATCAATCATAGTATAGAATCAAAATTTGACGGCGTTCAGTCAACTCACCAGAGCACGCATCGACGGCGTAATTGCCAGTGTAGAATGTCTCCTCGATTCGGGCCCATACACCAACACCCTCTGCGTCGGTAATACGAGCCTTGAGGCCGATACCTAGGAGCGGCAATCCATATGCATCCGCCGCTGCCTTTCGCGCTTCCTGTTTCATACAAACTGAGATGTAAGCAGTGTCTCATTCTGGACGTAGAAGATGGCACGTACCGCATACGACAAGGGAAGGGTTAGGAGCTTGACGTTGTCTCCGTCCTTGTCCGAAATCGAAACGAATTTTACTGCTTTGCTGGGCCGACCAAGCTCCTGATACACCGACGCTAAGCTGAGCTCCGAGAGTTGATAAAACGCTTACCTCTGGCAAATCGCCTGCATCCTTGGGCCGGGTCCAAAAGAGCCCAATCTCGTCCCTGGGGGTTATGATGCTGGGCCAGTCCGAAGAGTCGATTTGCGCCCAGACACGCTCGCCGTCCATGTTCCGAATAGCGCACTTGAGGGTGACCTAGCCAGAGTCGTTGCGAAAGGCGTTTACGACTTGTCGTCCGCCAAAAGCAATTGACGCATAGACAACTGTTTTCTGCTCAAGAAAAATGTTAGGTAGCATGAGCGACCGGAAATTCGACAGCAGAACAGTATACCAACATTCTCGTCGGGAAAGAATGGGACCAGCGCCGAAGAGTGGTACTTGTGCGCCCCTTGACCTTTCGCGATAAACAAATGCACAATTATTCTTTCTATTCGATCAGTATGCACGAATTAACGACCCGAAACGAGGTGGATATCGTAATACGACTGACCTTGAACCATTTTCGAGTTCTCGTCGGTGGCAGATCTCAGGTTTGAATACTTGTCTTCTACAAGAAGTTGGCCTTCTTCAGTTCAAACCAATCTATCTCAAGCACTCACCGTCCGTGTAATATAAGGTACGAATTGGACGTGATTGACTGAGGGTGGTGGTTGTGAAAGGAAAGATTCAGACTTGCGTATCTACTATCAGGGCGTTTATCTTGCAATCGGCCCGAGATCAGGCGACCCACAGACCCCAAGAATAGTCCAACGCGTGCCGTGTCGCACGCGGACCCACAGAAAGGCAGATGGCGAGGAGTTTACGCCTGATTACTTTTTTTGCAATACAACGTGACCAGTTCTCTGTTCAAAATCTCGACCTCAGCTATTCGATTTCTAATTTCAACGTCCGGTGGCGTTTGTAGTGCGTTTGTGAGAACTTTCGTATCTATGATGATGTCCCTAGAGCCTATCGCCAGATATTCGTGTGCTTAGTATTGGAAAGACGGGACTATTCCATCAGATGGTCAATTTTCCAAGAACTATTAACGGCAAGAATGTGCACATAGCGGAGGCGCTCGTCAGAGCGAATAAGCGCCCGTCAGATGAATAGGGACCCCCGGACGAAGTCCATTCTTAGGAAACCGATCGCCTCCTTGAAAATATTCCGGTTGAGGACAAACACGGTGACACAAAGTAAGGAATGAAGGTCAGGTTGCGTTCCAGCAACTAGAATCTGATTTGTACGTGGACACACAACGGATACACCTCAACGCGCATCTGCTCCTACTGCTCATACAAGGCCGGCTGCAATTCCCGAGAGGCCAAGGGTTGTTATTTCTTCCTCTAACAAGATCGTCAGCCTGTATCTGAGCAAAATTGATCCGATAAGCGACGGCTTATCTACTACAGCAACTCCCCAAAAGGGGTGAGCGAGTTGGACTTGTCGCAATACATAGAGAACGATGATGGTAAGTGCTCTTGCTATTAAATCCCTCTTGGGAACTCCCTTAGCTCACCGCGCTCTCTTCTGACGAGCAGGGAAGCTGGTATGCGACTCATCCGGCTTCCATGAGATCGCTCTCAGAGTTGGACTGTGCAACGGACACGTCCTAACTGCGAAGTTGTTCAAGAACGACGGAATGACGGCCGTTTCGTCCTGGATTAACCTCGATGCGCGGATTCACTGCGATGAGGAAGTATTGGAGTACGACCCGGGGCGGGAATGGTTCGGGCAATGTAGATTCCGTGGACGATGGACCACTACGAGATTTATCCGAAGGAAGTGCCAGGAGAGGAGAAATACGCACCCAGGTGGAATTGCAGGATTGCTTGATTTGAAGGTTGAAGACTGGGCATAGGACGGGTTTGAAAATTTGTTGAAATTAGAAAATTCGAGTTATTGCTGGCTCATAATTACCTCACGTGCCAGCACGGGAAGTTGAAATCGCCCTAGTCCTCTATTTCCACACTGCCAGCGTGGCCGCAGGCAGAAGAATACCATCGATGAATTGGCCGCAGTCGTGAAGAGCGCGTACGGTCGTGACATCTGTGGTCATTGGGACAAGGAAATACTCTAAATCCGCAAAGAGTCCTGGGGAGTCCACACTAGAAATACGCCCACTATGGAGAGTCGAACAGGTATTTAGAGGTCTATTCGCGCTCACAACCCTCTCCTTTACATAGAAGGCCAAATCGGTGACCATATGAACAGTTCTCCGAAACACAAGGACCGCGAACGTCGGCGACAAATGTCTGCCAACCAATTCAAGCCCCCCAGGTCGTAGTTACGATGTCGTCGACATACGGATGGCATTCAGTGACTGCACGGTGCGCTTGCCTTATGACTGCTCTGTTCGAGAGCCAGCGGAACTGGCCAAATGGAGAACCTGGTACGGAGCCGAGGTGTCATGAATCCAAAGATATCCTGCTCCGCACAAGTAGGGAGTCGGTGGTGGTGTCGAGAGATACCTACCCAGCAGCTGACGGCTCCGAAGTCTCCCTAAAGTCTCCCCCGCGAGGTAGGAAATACGAACGTAGCATCGTATCAAGTGTCAACGTCAGATGAAGCCAAAAGTAGCAGATAGACAGAGGAGGAAAGCTCAGTGTAGACGTTGCTACTGTAGACCCGCCCGAGCACCTACTTATCAACCTTCACCGCCAAACGTCAACGGACAAATATCGACAGGATCGGATCCCCTTCCCTCGCGTCATCTCCCTCTCATAGTACCCAGCATGAAGTCAGCGCCAGATCCAGATTCGGGCTCGTCAGCTCCAGAGGCAGGTCACCCAGCAGAGCACAAAAATAGCGCCGGGGAGCCGCATGTCCGTAAGATGAATTCCCAAGAATAGAACGTCCAGCCCAAGGCACAAAGATCGTCTCAGATCCGCGTTCGTTACCTTGACGCCGTGGGCTTCCCAGTGATGTGAGGCGAGGGGGAATAGGCGCTGGCGCGCTCGGATGAAGAAGCTCGAGGGGTTCGGATTGACTTGGGAGCCTAGATGCAGACTACGAGCAGGTAAATTTTGGACGTGGATGAATAACGAAAGACACCCGCTGACGTCGTCGGGCTTCGTGGTGTATTGTCAGCTCTATCCTAGTCTTTCAAGGTTCACGTTTCAGGTATACTTATATGCACCACAAGCTGTTGGACGTCGGAGATCTGACAAGATAAAGATCCAGAAAACATATCAGCCCGGTGCCTGTACGTTTCGGCGTCAGCTAGACGTAGTTGAGCAAGGTGTGATTTTGCCGTGATACCTGCATGGATTTGATCGCTAGAACCACGGAGAGAAGGATACCGCATGTAATATGACTAGATATCAATTCTCGAGCGTCAAATATCGCGCGTTTGATAGAAATTGACGGATATCGCCCATCCGAATGCGTAACAGCTACACCTAGCTCAGGTGCTCGTATGGTGGTGGTGTTGGATATCAGAGATGGCGACAGAGGATGGCCTCCGGTGCGCTATGTTGGAACGGCGTCAAGCTCCGGATGAGACTGGGGATGGGAGGAGAATGATGGCGGTGTTGATGGGCTGAAGAAATAATCAGAGGAATTCGAGGAGAGAATAGCCCGCGACAGGAGGGGGGGTGCGACCGTACGAGGCGTAATCTGACCGAGAAAGGCGATGTGTCATTTCGAAACCGATGTTTGGCTTTTGAGAAAGGACGTGACATCCGAGAAGAAAGGAGGGACTGAGCTTGGACGAGGAGAAACAGGGATTGAAACTTGACAGCGACAGGTATGTCGTCAGTGCACAGAGGTCGGTCCGACGAAGCCATAGATAACATAACATAAACATAAACGTCAAGCTCTGACGAGATACTGTTCAGCGGCGGAGGCGTTCCGGATTGTGGCGGGTCATTGAATTTGGGCTACACCAATCATGAAGCTTTGAAGGGGGAAACAAGGTGACAGGATGCCATCGTTAGAATGCCGGTGTTAGTATTATCACAATTGATTCAGGCAAGGGGTATACGTACGTATAGAAACCTCGTTGATCAGCGTCATGCACAACGAAGCTCGAATGACGAACGCGACTCCTCGAGACTGTCGCGAGGCGTCGAAAAATAGAGCTCTAAATTTTTCATGTAACCTTGAGTGACCGAAATTTATTTTATCTCATTTCAGAGCAGAAAGGAAGAATTGACCTTGGTCGTCGTTTGCTGTAATTCGATCGGCGTCGATAATTAAATGATGCAAGGGGCCGAGCGACGGACGTGCCTCCTGTGCGTTGTCTTAATGAAATTTCCCCTTTATTCGCGTCGTCGAGGCTGTCGAGGTGGAGAAAGGAGAGGTAATTACAGGCGTGCCTCCAGGACTGGCGTCTCAGAAGGGCAAAGCGTCGGGGCGTGGGTGTGGGTGCCAGCCGTTGATTAATTAAGAGTGAGAGGCGGGCCTAGGCTCTCGGCATATCCGGCCGGTCACATCGGTCGATGATCGATTGGCGCTGTAACGCGCCGCGATGGGCCTTCTCAAGTGGGCGCTGGACGCGCGTATGGCAGAGCACGAGCCAACGCACATCGCATGTCGGCGCCCAACGTAATTTCTGCTGCGAGTTGGGGGCCCGGAATGGGAACAAGGTTGATGAGCTCGCATAGATGACTTATCGACGACCCTGATTTGCGTGGGTCGGATATGTACAGACACGATCGCGGGGCTTCGGGTGGGCACTGTACACAAAAATACCTAACCAACGGGGTCAAGGCTAAATTGTATTCACTCACAAGTAGGGTCCGTTCGGCAGAAGATACGGAATCGAGAGACCGAGTATGGCTGAGTGAGAAGGAGGATGACAGATGTGACGTGACCAGGCCCGAAAAAGGACAAAGGCAAGATGCTGACATAATAAAGGAACGGTGAGAGTTAAGCGTGACATCTGTTGCGACGACACACTCTTCGACTCCAACCACCACCGACCCCCACCACCACGATGGGCGGCTGCGTTTCCACAGCAGATCGCGCGGGCAAGGAGCGCTCAGATATGATTGACAAGCAGATAGAGGAGGATTGTAAGCGTTTCAAACGCGAATGCAAGATTCTGCTGCTCGGTGAGTAAGAACGGCCTTTCGGTCGGGCGAAGCTACTCACACACATTCTACAGGTTCCGGGGAGTCGGGCAAGAGCACCATCGTCAAGCAGATGAAGATTATCCACCAGGACGGCTTCTCCGACCACGAGCTCGCAGAATATCGGCCCATCGTGTACAAGAACGTCCTCGAATCGGCACAGCAAGTCGTGATCCACATGAAGAAGATAGGGCTCGAATGCGAGGAGTACTCAAATCGGGTGCGTTGTCCTGCCTACGACCGACGCTCTTCGTCCTAAAACCCCACAGGCCCTAGCAGAGAAGGTCCTCGAGTTCCGACTCGACACGCACAACACCTACTTCCCCACCGACATCGCAGAGGCCATCCACCAGCTCTGGAAGGACCGCGTCATCCCAAAAATCATGGACGAGCACTCCTCCGACTTCTACCTCATGGATTCAGCCGGATAGTGCGTCTCTTCTCAGCCTGCTCACGAACCCAGCCAACCCCTGTCCCACAGCTTCTTCGGCGAGGTCTTAAGGATAGGAGAGCCGGGCTACCTGCCCAACGAGACGGACGTGCTAAGAGCACGGTGGAAGACGGTCGGGATAAAGGAGACGAGGTTTACCATGGGCCAGCTTTCGTACGTCGTTTTTCTTTCCCTTGGCTTCACTCCCGCTTTCCCCTTCCTTTTTGAGGCGGGAGATGCATGCGGTGCCAGAACGGGCATTTGGTTCCGTTCACTCTTGCGAACCCCCTTTCGCGTGGATCGACGTTGGCGGCGTCAGTTGACTTCTACGTGGTACTGATATTCTGATGTGCAGAATACACATGTTCGACGTCGGCGGACAACGGTCAGAGCGGAAAAAGTGGATCCATTGTTTCGAGAGCGTCACATCAATCATCTTCTGTACGGCGCTGAGTGAGTATGACCAGGTACTGCTGGAGGAGAAATCTCAGGTACGTTCCTATTCTGCGTCTCGGTTCCTGGACTAAATTTGCCTTTCATTTTGCTCGCGAACAGAACCGGATGGCGGAGTCGTTGCTGTTGTTCGAATCAGTCATCAACTCAAGATGGTTCCTACGGACGTCGATAATCTTGTTCTTGAATAAAATCGACGTGTTCAAGAACAAGCTACCGAAGGTACGTCTCTCGATCTTCTTATCGTCGTTGTAGTACTCATTGGATTGTCGCAGGTGCCTCTGGAGCGATATTTCCCTGAGTACACGGGCGGGTCAGACATCAACAAGGCGGCGAAATACATTTTGTGGAAGTTTATGCAGGCGAACAGGGCAAGGCTGAGCGTGTATCCGCAGTACGTCTTCATCTTTGCCCTCATCCTTGAATGCTTAATCTCATCGATATCGTAGTCTAACACAAGCGACCGATACAACGAACATCCGACTAGTGTTCGCCGCCGTCAAGGAAACAATTCTACAAAACGCGTTAAAGGATTCAGGGATCCTATAGTCACAATCCACCTTCGTCCTCTTTTTTGCTCGTTGTCGCGTCATTCCCTCCATGCCATAATCCTCCTCTTCCTCCTCGGCCTTCGGTTCGCATCGTTCATAGATTCCCCCCTCTATCTGCTCCTATCAATTCTCAATCTCCTATGTTCTCATCGTCATCGTCATCGCTGTGCTCGTTCGTTCGTTTTTGGTGAGTACTTTGCTTGGGCCGACGTTTATCTCCGCTGATCGATCGATTTTGCTCGATAGGCCTCTCCACCTCTCTTCATCTCTCCCTCCGTATTCATCCAGTGCAAAGCAACCTCCAACCTAATCCCCCTACACCTTCCCCTTGGTTGAGGACGTTACGTCGCCGTCGCCGGTAACACATCGCAATTATTCTTCTCTTCTCCGCCCTCGACCTCGACCTCGATCTCTTCACACCTTCATAGCTTCACATCCACTCCTGCTCGACCTTCGGCACTCTTCCTTCGACTTCTTTGATTCCGCTCCACGGACTGGCTCCGTGGAAGTTGGACGGGAAGTACAAAGATGCGTCAATGTCGACAGTGCCGCAGGACGTCGTGTATGGGAGGTGCATGACGACCGCCGCTGCCCAGCACTATCCCTGGCGGACATTCGACGTTGGGCGGTCGACGTTCGGTGCCTGATGCTCCGACAGTCGAAGCAGCAAAAGTCTGCAAAGCGTACCTCATCAACGTCGCCCACGTTCGACTTCAGGCCCGCGTGAAGACGGCGTCTTGCTCTGGCGTCGTGCTTCGCTTCCACGCCAACCTAACAAGTGCCGCTACTGAGTGGTGCTCGCCCAAGTGCTTGGCGTCACACCGCGGACTCGACCCAGCCGTGCACTGCCTCCTCCCTTCTCGCCCCTCTCCATGGCGTTATCAGACCCGCGTGGATCCTTCGATGGGTGAAGGGGCTTCTCGCGGGGTGAAACGTGCGTTGTGTCGCTGTCTGTGTAGTAATCAGCGGCAGCGGCAGGTCGACGTGCGTAAGGGCTGTGGGTGTATATGGACCGCAGCAGCGGCGAGATATGCCTGCGTCGAGCCAACGTCAGCACCATGGATGCTGTCTGTTCGCAGGGATGTTGAGTGTGCAGAGTGGTACGTCGTGGCGCCGAATCCTACCCCCGTCTTCCTCATTCACCCTTTTTACGGTTCTTTATGTCCCGTCTGTATATATCAGCCCCGTCATTACTCTTGTCGTTTTATGCTCTATGGACTTTTCCTTTTTCTTCTTATCGGATTGTTTCCCTACTCTACCCTCTACCCTCGCGCCCTTCATTACATCGTCGTCGTTGGCTCTTTATAAGCTCCTAGCCCTCATACCTCCATCTCCTACCGCGCACCTGTTTCCTTTACTTTCTTATCTTTTTGCTTCAGCTTCATCTCCTTCTCATGCTTGGGGCCTCTACGCAACGAATATCTCTCTACTACGCATTAACACATATGTACACTAGTGTCTGTCTACCTACGTCTATCTCTGTCCCTCTCGTATCTCGTATCTCTGTCTCCGTCTCTACTAAGTCAAGTATAT
>JANKHO010001207.1:0-11044 GCA_027627235.1 Agrocybe chaxingu | reverse complement strand
GTCTTCCTGCAGGCGAAGCTGCCTTCCCCGCTGTACGGACAAGCACCTGCCGTCGCATCTGCTCCCAAACACCCATCAGCGGAAGAAGAGAAAAGACGTCTTGCGGCTCTGTACTCCCAACAAGCTCCTGGAGCGGTCGCTGGCCCTCCGCCCTCGGAACCCGTTCCCACTCCTGCAGCTCCAACGTCTACTGAGGCATCCCGCCACGAGACTGCCGAAGAGGAGAAGAAGCGGCTCGAGCGCGAGGAGAGGGAGAGGGTCTTGCATGCTGGAAATCCGCCGCCCAAGGACAAGGACAGCAA
This sequence comes from Agrocybe chaxingu, assembly GCA_027627235.1. NCBI lineage: Eukaryota > Fungi > Basidiomycota > Agaricomycetes > Agaricales > Agrocybaceae > Agrocybe > Agrocybe chaxingu. Next base: position 10,742 of record JANKHO010001207.1, on the reverse strand, counting down.
GGATGAAGATCTCCCTCCGTACCAGGAGCCGGGATTGTAAGAAACCAAGGTCTTGAAACAGCCCTTCGATTAACATCTTGTTACTCTCTGCGTGATCTACTTCTGATTTTGTGAACATTGACTAGGATGGTTCTATCAGCCGAAATGTATGATGTATTCTGTACGGTAAAGCAATGCTATTGGACATGGAAAATAAATAAATGCTGGATGACCGAAGCAACGGGTATCATTATACATCTGCATTCGAGAATGTACTGGGAAAACACCATGCATCTACACCTTTGCGATCAGCCTCCTTGTCTCCTGAGGCGTGAAGTGGAGGATGATGGACAGCACTCTCACGAGATTGGGCTAAGGGGGGCAACTTGAGAGGGTCTATAGGATTAAATCAAAAGGTAACTCACCCGCATCTCCTTGTGCTCCAAGAACTGAAGGATAACATTCCGAAGATACTCCAAGTTGACCTCTTCCTCGGCCTTAGTTGAGGCCGCTGTGCTAGGTGCAGGCGAGGACGCTCTTGATGTCGAGTCTGAAGGAGAGGAGATCGATGTCCGCGACTCGACAGCGGGGGAGGTATGCCCATTGCCCTCTACAACGCGTGTGGTCCAGTACCCAACTCCTGGATTGCGCTGGCGTTCGAGTAGGGCGGCAGAAGATTGCACTTTGCGAAGTTCGTCCCGCAGAGTCTGCAGTGAATGAGTAATCGGCATTTCTGAATAAAGGTTGTTAAATGACTTCACCTTGTTGCTCTGCTTGAGCTGAACTTCACGCGTCTTGTGATCTTCAAGTTGCCTCTCGAGCACCGTAATCTTGAAGCTGAATTCTTGCTCCTGCTCCTTCGACGATTTCTGCGGAATAGAGTAAGCAACGGGAATCATATTAGAACAACCTTAACACCTACCTGCAGCTCCTGAACCTGCTCGCGAAGGATGGGTAGCTCAGCAGCTTGATGCTGCAGAGCCTTCGAAGTTTCCTGTGCCTTCGCCAATTCAGCCTTGAGCTCAGCAATAAGGTTCTCCTCATTCTCGCGCGACCTGGTCGCGGTGCCAAGAATGCGTTTCATCTCCTCGAGATCTTTCACCTTCTCTTTGAGCTTCCGACTCCAATCCGCCTCGCTCTCGTAGCGCTCCTTCTCCAGCACAGAAATATTGCGCTTCATCTCTGCGATGCGCGCTTCGTACTTGGTCTCTGTGGCGGAGATCATCCGGGCGACCTCGTCAGCGGACGTTGTGGGCTCGCGGGACCGGCTCTCGGATTCACGCAGGAGTTCGGCGTACTCCTCCTTGAGCAGCGCGAGGCGATCGTTGGATTCGCGTAGCTGGAACTGGAACTCTGTGTTTTGGTGCTCCAACGACTCCAAGTGTCCCTGTGCGGACTCAACTTCGGCTTGCCGGAGCTGGAGTTGGTCGAAGAATGCGTTTTTGTCTCGCGAAACGTTGTTCAGGGAGATCTCCAACGTCGAGATTTGCGATGTCTTCGCAGTCAATTCCTTTGTATACGCGCTCTGTTCGATAGCTTGAACGAATGAAGTATGCAAAAGTGTCAAGCGAACGTACCTTGGCTGCGGCGAGGTCCAATTCAGCCTGTCCTCTCAGAGCAATGATCTCTTGCTCGTAGCGCTCTCGCAAATTGGCCATGTCCTTCTCGAATTGAGACTTCAGGGTTGCAGTAGCCTTCTCGTGAGCAGCCTTCAAATTGTCTATCTCATGCTGTAAATTCATCCTCTCGGCCATCTCCTTATCCTTGTCGCCCTTCTCCCGCTCCTTCGAGGCTGCCACTTCCTTTATCGCATCTTCCTTATCCTTCTCCGCCTTTACCAACTTTTGCCGGACGGTCTTGAGCAAGCTGATGGCCTTGACCCGTTTCTCTTCTTCCTCTTTTGCAAGGCCCTTTGCCGACTCGACCTCTTTATGTAGCCGCTCGATCTCCTCCCTGTCCTTCTGCGAGGCCTCTTCCACGCTGGTCGTTGCCCTTTGAGCAGCTTGGAAGAGTGCCTCGGTTTCGTCCAGTTGAGTTTGCAGTTTCTTGACCTCTTCTGACCGGGAATGTGATTCCAATCTGTGAGTCTCACGGAGCTCGTCGAAGCGGTCTTCTTGAACTGTACAAGGAAATGAACAACTGTCGAGTCTCGGTGCATAGTGAATAGATGGCGCTTACGCTCCAGCTTCTGGTTCAACCGCTTGATCTCGTCTTGGAAGACTTGGTCTTTGTTCTTGAGGTTGGTGAAGAACTCGCGAAGAGTCTCAGCGTCGTTTATGCTTTCCAGTGGTGTAGATTCGCGCAGGACACTGTCAGCAGCGAGTTTCTCTGCTTGCAGTCGCTTGAAAGACGTGGAAACATCTATTACACCTCATGAGCAAAGTATTTTTTTTAAGGGAAGGTTGATTTGAAGACATACCAGAGAACCGCTGTTCAACCTGCTTCAACCTCTCCCGCAAACTTTCCACTTCGGCGGAACGGTCCACAACTGGGGGAGAGGGTGTTGGTGCGGGCGCCTCGACCATTTCCTCCTGTTTCTCAGGTGGGTCCGACTCCATTGATACAGGTGGAGAGTTCGATTCAACAACCTCCGACTTGTTTTCTGGGAGAGAGGTTTCAATTTGAGCGGGAGGAGCATTTGGTTCAACGGCTTCAGGTGGTGGTTCCGATTGGACGACTTCGACTGGGCTCTCTTTCAAAACGGGAAGGTCGTCTGTGGGACCAGAGGGTGCTTCTTCTGGAACGGCTGGCGTGTCCACTAGGACAGCAGGAGCTTCCTCCGGAACGGCAGGCACGGCACTTTCTGCAACGGCAGTCACAGCTTCTAGGGCTGGCAAGGGAGTCGCGGATGGGATGGGTATTTCCTCAACTTCCACCGTTTGCTCAACGGCTAACTCCTCAGGTGCTTCATCCTTGACCTCCACTTCGCTGCTGGCATCAGCCTCCGTCGGGGTCGTCCGACTAGGCTCTTCGGTAGCGGGTTTGGTTGGCGTTGGTGAAGGAACACCATCGACTTTGGGTTCTTTGGGAGGAGGGGAAACGTCTTGCGGTTTGCCTTCAACGATAGAGTCCATCAGCAGAGCATCCTTCTCGGCTTCCTTCGGCGAAACATCTACGGGCGTTTCAGTAGCTGCTGGCAGTACGTCCTCCAGCTTTTTCGTGCGAGGCTTTGGCGATCCAGAGACGGATTTTTCCAATGAGATTTCAGTGGGCTGGCCAAGTTTAGATTCGCGAGAGGTGGAAGGTTTCACGACGGGCGAACCACGTCGCGACGCAGCGGGGGAGGCTTCGCGTTTTGCAGGCACGGGCGTTCGGGTTCTGGCCATGGGGGGACGGCGAAGCGACTCGTGTCGATCGAGTTACGGTCGATGGAGTGGGAGAGGACGATCGGGGAGAGGACGATCTCGCAGTCGGGCGTTCCCCTACGATCGCAGAGTGTGTGGCGCGCCGCAGTCTCTCCTCCAGGTTCGATTTGCGCGCTGTAGGTGTTGTTGTAGCGGTCGTACTCGTTGCATTCTCAGCTGGCCGTGCGGGAGAATTGGCCCTTCGGGTGGTTGTTGGACCAGTACTGGTCGTGCGTTGGGATGCGAGGGACTTGCGCAAGGTGGACATTGCAGAATCCGCCAACTGGCTTGGAGAGTCGAGGGATTGCGAGCGGGGTGTATGCGCTAACGTCGCTGAGTGGCTGTCCGATGGTGAAGAGCCTGCTGCCAACTGTTCGACGGCATTGCGGAGCTGGCTGAACATGGCGTCAAATGGAGGTGCGCTGCGAGCTCGCAGTCTTATGCTTTGTAAGCAATATTTATCACTCAAGAGTCGAAATGCAGAATCCGACACAAACCATGACTTCGCTGAGCCACGATCAAAATATCTACATTCGCGTCCATCGAAGCCTCCTTCAGCCGATCCCGACGACTACCACGAACTCTTCGAACCCGCAAACAGCAGGACCACCTTCCGCGCACCTGTATCTTATCAAGGGCACACTACAGGATATCGGGCGATACGCTGGCGCCACTGTGGATTGGGTTATCAAAGTCGCTCATCTCATCTGCGCCCCTTCTGGAGCAGGTCAGGTGTATACCCATTCTACGGGCACGTCGCAGGATTGGTATCATAGGGACAAAGGAACCAACTGGCGGCAGCTCGTTCTGGGGGATCCCCTGCTTCCTGGGATCTACGAATTCGAGACGAACTCCCTCATTGTCCTATCTCGACTCAGTGATCGCCAGTCTCATTCAAAAACATCCATGGGATCCGAATCCAGTTCAGCCACTTTCCAACGAGACATAGAGACGCGTGATGGCATGGCATGTGTGGTGTCAGGCGCTTCGTCGTCCCTCATTGCGTCTCACCTCATCCCGAAACGTATTGGCACAGATGGTGCGAAAGCTATTGTGACGGATTTTGTTGGAGCACAGGCAACCCTCGGCGTTCATAGATTCCATCCGATGATTGGGATCTTTCTCTTGAAAACTTTGGATGACCGGGTGGATAGGTATACGCTGGGTTTCTACCACGTTACGGTGAGTGATTCATCTTCCGCAATCTTCTCACTCAACTCTGCGACTTCATAGGGTGACACATACACTCTCCATAATTTTCAAGAGGACCAAGATGTGACGGTCGCCGGCTTTGAAAGCTTTATCCTTGCAAGTCCAAGTAATTACCCCCGTCTTCACTCATACCAGGTGACACTTTCAGTTCATGGCGGAAATCAGCCTTTACCTCCAAAGGGTGTATTTGATTGGCACTATCTGCAGTGCGTCGCCAAACGTTTCGCTACCATGGATTACAAGGCGGTCCCCGGCATCTACTTCTATGCCTATCCTTTCAGAATGGATGATGATGATGAGTCGGACGACGAGTTTGAATTTGAAGATAACAACGAGATTGAGCCTCCGTATCCCACGTATCGCTTTGATCGGTTCCTGATGGAGCAAGGGAGAAAACTGAGGATGCATGAGCGTGATCAAGAGATCGCCCGTTGGTCTGCCAGTGTCCAAGTTGAGCCTTGAGCGCAGGTTTTTCTCGTATGTTTACAACTTGAGCGCTTGAGCAAGTACTTATATTCGGTTGTTATGACGCATTCAGCCCCTAATCATACTCTGACAATTCTTGCATCAACCCGTCAGTACTTCAGTGTTCGACTTCCTCTTTGCACTGCTGTTTGCAGGCCCGGTGCAACTTATTTCGAGCGAAGCAAGCATCTATTGGCTCCAGAGGCTGCAGGCCAGGACAAACAAGTAGTCGCCTTGGTTGACATCAAGGAGATTGGAAGGCAATATAGAACGGGTGACCACCCCCAAAAAAATCTACCCTACTTTGCTTGAGTCGACTTTCGATTGCCACGCTGACTTCCCGGCATTGTTAGACAGGGTTTCCAGATACTTTCTGCTGGGAAAAATGGTAGGTTGTGTCTGAAAGAGTGCAGATCAGATGTACATTTATATTAATTGGCCAAGGAAGCTTGTACAATTGAGGCCCATTGAACCCCAATTAGGTAGCCGTCTTTGACATGGCTGCCAGAAATTTACAAGTCGTCCTCTTCATCCTAGATCGTATGGCCGTGAATGAAGCTAGCTCGTGGTGAAGAATTAGTATCTGAAAAGGGAAGGCTAGTCGCACGGTTCGCAGTTTTGAAGATGGAGAAAAACTTTGGACACTTTAAGTGTCCAGGCACATGGCCAATCACCAATCACTGCATCTTGGATTAAGTATATGGCTGGTTAAGAAACGACGAAACTCGTTTCAAAATGCCTCTGGCGAATCCCTCTCTACCTCCTTTCCTTTGCCATTGACTGCTGACGTACCGGAGGTAGTCAATGAGGGAATAGATGCTGAGGCCGATGATTCAATGCTACTTGATGGTGGAGGTTGGGTGGCTAGCTGCCATGAAGGTATGGACGGCCGCCCTAAGTTCGGAAGAGGTATTGTGGTAGGAGTGCTTGAAGTCCGGGTGATCATTAAGGTTTTGAGAGACTTCAACTCTTGCTGCAATTCAGCCAAAGATTGGTTCTGAGATTCCTTGTTTTTCTCGATCATCTAATTCTCGCGGTGAGAGACAAAAGAACGGAAGAGCTGATAACTAGTACCTTGGGCAACATCTCGCGAATGTTGGTGATTTCTTCACGAATTTCTCGCATTTCATCCCGAGTCCTGGATTCCCCCTCCCTTAAGTCTGCAACAACGGTTTTAACGTCGTTCGTCGTCTGATCAATCCTTTCCTTCTGTTCCTCGACGGCAGCTCGAACGGCGGCTGTTTCGCTTTGTATTTCTTTCAGTAGAGCTTCAGCAGCGTCGAACTGAGCATTCAGCGCATCGCGATCCTCTTCGTAGGCGGTGGACGTCGGCGGTTGGAGGTGGGGTAGCAAGTATTTCTACATGTACTGTGAGGAATGATATCATTTCGAACGTAGATGGACGTACTTGGAACAATGAGACTGCACCGTAGGTTATGGCACCAGAGACGACAGCAGTGATCTGGGGAAGCTAGTAAGCATGTGTTTGCCGGTTGGTAGCCGGTTGGGTGTCTCACAAAGTAGTCGCGCCAGTCCCAACGATGAGTGGGAGGTGGCATGACTGCATACGGGTTTGGGCCATATTGAGGACCATAAGATGCCTGAGGAGGTGCACTGGCATAGGCTGCTTGTTTCATGGCCATGTCGATTTCTGCCGGGGTGAGTCCTTTAGCTTCCAGAAATTGAATCCGCTGGGTGACAGGTGAAGCCTGGCTCTACCAGCCAGTCAGAACATAGAGCACATATTTAGACGAACAAGGTAACCTTTGGGTCAGCAAGAAAAGCGACTGCATTGCGGATGAGTTCTTGACGATCTGGGGAAGACATAACCGGAGGAAGAGAGTAGGATGAACCCTAACCATATCCTCGGTGTCCCTGTCCTCGAGCCGGGATTTGCCGGCTCACTCAAGAACAAAATTTGCGACTCAACTCTTTTATTCACAAGTCGACACCATGTTGCAGCTCGCCTCCTGCAGAGCTGCCTCCCGCACATTCGCCTCGGCGCGTTGTGAGCCTCAAATATTTTTTGGGCTCTATATTGTCTCTGACGTGCTTTCCAGCCTCACTCATCTCAGCATGCGCGCGCCAACACATCCAAAACTCGTGGTCTTCACTGCCCACGCTCGCTGCAGGTACCTACCGACGCGTCTCTGCTCCAAACTCTCTTCTAATACGCCAACGTAGTTGCCAGGAGAGGGTATGCTGAGCAGTTTTCGCGCAACAAGCCTCACATGAACATCGGAACCATTGGTCTGTGCACTTCTGTAATGCCGTCACTCCGTGCTAACACGACTTAGGCCATGTCGACCACGGTAAAACAACATTGACTGCTGCTATTACCAAGGTCCTGTCTGCCCAAGGTGGTGCCAAGTTCACCGACTACAACCAAATCGACAAGGCGCCAGAAGAGAAGGCTCGTGGTATCACCATCAACTCAGCCCATGTCGAGTACGAGACGCCCAACCGCCACTACGGCCACATTGATTGTCCCGGGCATGCTGATTGTGCGTCATGCCGTATCCAACCCTTCAGCCTCTGACGTGTTTGCAATAGACATCAAGAACATGATTACTGGTGCTGCTCAAATGGATGGTGCAATCATTGTCGTCTCGGCTTCGGATGGTCAAATGCCTCAAACTCGTGAACACTTGCTCCTTGCTCGTCAGGTCGGAATCAAGCGCTTGGTTGTCTTCATTAACAAGGTTGATCAAATCTCGGACCCGGAAATGCTCGAACTCGTCGATATGGAAATGCGCGACCTCCTGTCCACCTACGACTTCGATGGCGAGAACACTCCCATCATTATGGGCTCGGCTTTGGCCGCTCTCGAGGGACGTGATGAGGCTATTGGCGAAAAGAAGATTATTGAACTCACTGAGGCTTGCGACAACTGGCTCGAACTTCCCCCTCGTATGATTTCTCTCTGATTTTTTTACCGTTCTGTTTTCTCATTGTCGCACATAGGTGACTTGGAGAAGCCCTTCCTCATGCCTATCGAAGGTATGGAGCATAATTTGCCTGCTGATTCACGTTGCTAACATTCAGCTAGACGTCTTCTCGATCTCTGGCCGTGGGACTGTCGCGACTGGTCGCGTAAGTACCGTCAAGGCGGAGGCATAGATTGAATTGCTAACATGTTCATTTCAAGGTCGAGCGCGGTACTGCCAACAAGGGAACTGATGTTGAAATCATTGGCTTTGGACCCTCCCTGAAGACGACCCTGACTGGCATTGAGATGTTCCACAAGGAGCTTGACCGTGCTGAGGCCGGCGATAACATGGGTGCTCTCTTGCGCGGTATCAAGCGCGAACAAATCCGCCGCGGACAAGTTCTTGCTGCTCCTGGCTCCATCAAGGCGGCGAAGAAGTTCTTGGCTCAGCTCTACGTGGGTCTTTCTTGTTCCTCCGGTCTACCGCGCTGCTGACGTTCTTCATCTAGATTCTCACCAAGGATGAAGGTCCGTTGGTTGTTTATTAATTATGCCAGCTGTTCTAAGCAAGTTTTCAGGTGGTCGTTACACACCTTTCATGGAGAACTACAGGCCTCAATGCTTCATCCGTACTGCCGACATTACCGCTGCTCTTACCTTCCCCGAAGGCACTGCTGATGCTGCTGAGAAGATGGTAAAGTCTTTGCTGCATCTCCTGACCCTGTATTGGCTGACACTGTGTAGGTTATGCCCGGCGACAATGTTGAGATGGTCTGCTCTCTCGTGTTCGATGTTGCTCTTGAAGTCGGCACCCGCTTCACTCTCCGTGAAGCCAACAAAACCAGTGAGTTTTTTTTACGTGCTCGTCAGTGATGCTGTTCTTACAGTGTTTTTAGTTGGAACTGGCATTGTGACTAAGATCCTCGAATATGCTTAAGTGGCCTCACTCCCTTACTGTTATTATTTCCCCCCACTCTTAGTAGATAGTCGTACTCATGAAAAGGGGTCTCCGGTGCAGCGAGTCTATCCGAATCCCTAATTCCTGCAACAAAGCTCCAACACTTATAATCAACGCAGGCCTTCTGCATTTGCTTTCGTATTGTACTCTTATATACTGAAGCAAATTAGACTCAACAAGTGAAATGAATCCCAAAGATGAATTTCTGCCTCGTCCCCGCCGTGTCTCGTGTTTTTGAAGGGCTGATGCGGAACCTAAAAGAGGAACTTGGTGAAAATATCTTCCTTCCTCTATCGGAAACCCACTCCGCCATTCCCTAAGCACGCCCCGCTTCTTCCTTCCTCCTTCCTCGTAACCTCCACCATGCAGACGGGACTCCGAACCCTCTTTCGCTCCTCAAGAACTGCCTCTTCAACACCGAGGTTCCGAGTTGCTCCTACCTCACATATTCTACGCGCCGGAGCCCTCCAGATCCGGTCACTCCACAGTATGTTCAGCATGCCAAGTCGTCAGAACAGGTGCTGAGTTTGCCTTCCTAGTCAAGAAATACACTTCGGAGCACGAAGTTGTGAATTTCGACGATGAGACGGGGGTTGGTATCGTTGGAATTACGGACCACGCGCAGAGCGTTCTTGGGGACGTCGTGTTCGTTGAACTGCCTGCTGTTGGGGCTACAGTTCAACAAGGAGGTGAGCATAGTCATCCTTATCTCATTGTGCGTTCTATTTTGGCTCAACGCAGACGCGACTTGCAGACCAAATTGGGGCAGTCGAAAGTGTCAAGGCCGCTTCCGATATTGTCAGTCGAACGATCTATCTATCACAAATCATTCTAGTCCTTATGCATTTTCTTGCAGTACGCCCCCGTCTCTGGTACCGTCGAGGAGATCAATGAGACGCTTTCGAACGAGCCAGGCTTGCTGAACAAGTCTGCTGAAGACAAAGGTGGGTCAATCTCGGGTGGTTTTTCATCCTGTGTTGACCATTTCCCTAAGGCTGGCTCTGCAAAATCAAACTCTCCGATCCGTCAGAGGTAAGGCAACCCAACTTCGGTGTTTTCGATGACTGACGCTGGAACATTCTGACAGGTGGACAAGCTGATGACTTTGGAGGAATACAAGGCGACTTGGGAGTAAATGTTGAGGAGATGGCGATGTGGGATGGATCACGCCTCTAGACACCTCAGCATGGAATAGACACTCATAGAATGATATCTTAATGCTTCAGTGTTATTGACACGTCTCTAGAGAAGGAGTGGATTTCTGAAATATGGCTAGGACGAAGGCGGTGGCGACTGGGGCTCGTATCGGTATTTTTCCCCGCGAGCCTCCATTCTCTCCTTTGCTTCTTTGAGTGCCCAAGATTGTATGCTGTCCCGAATGAAGTCTCAGCATAAAGGATTGGATGCGACAAAAAAAAGAAATGCACCTCGTATCTGGTTTGTAGTAGAGCATCACCGTGGCGAAGGCCATGGTCCCAAACATTCCAATGTACCAAATGTTCTCCCAATCCTCCTTCACTCGCTTTTGGCCTGGAGGTGGTGGCTACAAGAGTTAACCATGAATCAATCTGACATGATATAAAATCCCGTAGATGTCCTTGCCTTTTCACCGAAAAGCCAACCGGAGGGTTCGTTGTATTGGGGCGCCTCATGGGAAGCGTAACGCCGACATTGAAGGCGAGATAAGGTGGTTCGGAGTCCTCGCACTACAGATGCTGAGGACAACATAGATAGAGAGCGGGTTACGGAGGAGTCGGACGTGTCCCTGGGACTGGATACTGGTGGAGAGCGGTGACTCCGGGGGGCTACTGCCGAAAGATTCCGAGACAGCAGGTGGTCGCGCATGTTTGCCATC
>JANKHO010001206.1:0-11051 GCA_027627235.1 Agrocybe chaxingu | reverse complement strand
TGAGGGAGGCGACGGCGTTGTCGAGCGCAGTGTTTCCTGCCCCGCCGAGGGACATGGAGACGATGGAAGGGCGGCCGGAAGCTTGCACTTGGCCGATGACCCAGTTAAGGCCAGTAACGCTTCGAAGAAAGCGATGTTAATTCTCTGAACGAATTAGGATGATGATGGAACCCTCAACGTACATTCCAGAGACAGTACCGGAGCCGCCGTCACTGAGCACTTTGACGGCAATTATGTCGGCTTTCTGTGGAATTCATTGTCAATTACAGGAACGAAGAACGTCGAGCAAAACGGAACTAACCTTCGCAACACCGAATTGTTTCCCAGCGGCGGTTCCAGAGACATGGGTTCCGTGTCCGTGGCCATCGAATTGCCTTGGAGCGGCGTCAATGGCTTCAAGTGAATCGAGGTCTTACGCTTACTGGTAATTTTCAACGGCAATACCCCATCTAGCGCGACCTTCGAATTGTTCCTGACGGGGGATCAATATTTCTCGGGCATGAATTGAACGTCGCATACATGCTGGACATAAACACCTTTACCCAATAGGTTAGCCTTCGAGAAACCTAGTAGCAAAAGAGCTTCTTACCCGTGTCTGGAGAAAGTTCGCATCAGGAAACGTCTCAACGAAAAGTAAGAATAGAAGGCTAGGCTTACCAACGATATAAATATCGACCCCCTCGCCGGCGGTTTCGTCATAGATGTAAGTGAAGTTAAGGAGGCTAAGGCAGCATGTAAATTTCCGATCAACCCGACTTATGTTCAATAAAAGACATACCCAGCATTCTGGATCGCAGAGGGGGTCAGTGAACTGAGTCGAGCGAGGCCCCAAGGAGCGTCGTCTCTGAAGTGTTGTGAGTTGAGTGAAGAAGGGGGAGAGAACGGATAAAAAGACTGACTGAACGGCCATGGTGTGCATGATGCCATCCTCTGAGATGAGTTCGACATCCGCAGAGGCTCGGAGAGTGTTAAGCGAATTGGTATCGAGGTTGCCTATGAGGGTTTAGATGAGCAATCAGCCTACTTCTTCACGTCGAAGATGAAAATACCTACTCGCAAGACCATTAATAATATTCCAATCGACTGCATTGGACAGTCCAAGCTGCTTGGCCCACGCCTTCGGGGAGACTCCCTCCTTGAATTTGACGATGTACTTGCCACTGGTCTCGCCAGCATATGTCTCGACAGCCCGTAGAGCATCTGGGGCAGCGAAGATAGGCGCCACAAGGATGGCGAGCGTAGCAAGAGATGCAGCAGAGAAGCGCATGTTGTCGAAGTTCTCGAGTCGAAAGGTTGGGGGTGTGTACACTCAAGCAAAGCCGAGCTGAGAGGTCCCTCACGAACAGCGCGTCCTTCTTATGCACGAGCGAAATGCCCTCCATCCCCATCCAACCGCCCAGATACGAGATACGAGCTCCGCGCACTTGGTGAGCACACAGACCCTGTCCAATCCAACCAATCCAGTCCGCATGCCTCACCTCCGTGTTGAAAAAAGGCCCATTAGAGAGCGAGCAGCACATTACGCGTGCGACCGAGTCGGAAGTAAGGAGCGGTTGGGCGAGGTGACGTGAGGAGCGCCATGCGATGCTATCCCTGGAATGGCAGGCCGTTCCTTGCCTGTCAGCGAAAAGAGGCGATTAGGGGATGAGGACTTGTGAGCCTCGAGGAGGTAGGAACCGAAAAGCGCTCGCATCGTTTAGCGGGCTATTTTTAGACCATCTAATCAGGATAGATGTCGAGATAGGCTGTCTGACTGCCCGGAGTGGTACTCCTGCGAGTGATTCCGAGCGAGTTTGGAGAGCATAATTTGACGGACGGGTGGCGTTCGGTGATTATATCGACGCGGATTGTTCAAAGTTTAGGTGTTGAGAGGCAGTGAACATACGACGAGGGCGAATGGACGAGGATAAAAATGGCTCAGAAACAGAACATTCCGTTCACGTTATCTTTACCTAGATGATGTCAATCAAAGGTTTGTGGACGATGCACACGATGCCAGAAAAGAGGGTCGACATACTTCTGGAAGATGAACTACTTGCACCAAGCTAGCCTCGTTTATCCTCGCCGAATGGGTCAACTTCGTCGTTACTTGTTCTAAAAATTCACGTCTGGAATCCTGGGGTACATGTGCGTGTTGGGCTTGGCTTTGTAAAGAGTCCATGCCGTGCCGTCGAAGAAGCAGATGGAGGACGTCGAAAGACGGTCGTTTACAAGTTCCTTGATCATGTAGATGTATTCAGTCAATGTTGTGTGATATGGCACCGAAGCACGTAATGAGGACTCACTTCATTAGGTCGAGAAATTTTACATGGACCGGGCGACGACCTGACCTCTTCATCGTGTGGACAATCGTTCGAGATGATAAGATGAGAGCGGATCATCACCAACGCTGGAGAGAAAGAGACCCCATTCAATCGTATCAGATTTCGCAGCTAGTTTTGAATTGGAAAGCCAGAAAAGAAGCCCCAGAGTTCGTCTCGAAAGTAGAATAGCAGTAGGCCAAGAACACCGACAGTGAATGGAAGCACAAGGAGCGATATGATAGAAGCTGGGAAAGACAGCAGCTGTGCCATTAGTAGCTGTTGCCCTGCCTAGGGCTCGTGTGAGAGGCGTATGTAGGGAAGGGATGACCGTGCCGTGGCCGAGCGGGTGCGCACACCTTCCGCGATCCAGAATAACTGAAGTTTCGAGAAGCGGAAATAAAAGACCTCCGGCCAGCATTCTTGTCGCCAACTTATCAAGTTTTTCAAGGCATGATCATCTCGGTTTGTCTTGCCAGTACTGGTGCAATTTCTAAGGGATAGCCAAGAATAGCGGTAGACACGGGTTATAGAAGGAGGTGCCCTTAGATGTAGCGCTTAGTCTGGCGGGTTTGAATGCCTGAACTGTTGGTCAGAGAAAGAGGGTGATGGTAAGAGGCAAGGTAGTACGCCATCCCAGAACGGAAAATATTCAGATCGGCAGTTGCCGGCGGCTTACACAGCCTCACCCAGTGGACGAAACAAAATGCAAAACTCTCTCCATAGGCACACTTCACCGCTAAAGACTTTCGTCCCCTTCGGGGTGACATACGAAAAAATTGGAACGATACAGAGAAGATTAGCATGGCCCCTGCACAAGGATGACACGCTTTCCCGGAGTGGTAGACCTACGGGTCTCAATATTTATTTTTCTTTTTTATCCCTCATATTCCGTGTGCCTGATACTACACAGAATTGCCTTGTTCGCCACCCAAGAATCACCGGCACCCATTTTTCCGTCAGAAGGCCCCGAGCGGTTGATACTAACAGAGTCATTCATGGAGGCTCCGCTGGATGCCGGCCTAGGCCCCCCAATTGCAATTTTTGAATCACAGGTGTTCCACGTCTGCAGTGTATGTTGACTCTTGACTGAAGGTGACAGAAAAACACATTTTCCTCGCTTCGTTGTTGTGTCTCCAGATTCAGCATCAATTCGAAGATTTGATGACTCAAATAATGTATTGGATTCCAGTCATCCACCGTCATGTCGGCGAGGCTGATACTCGTCAGCAGCGCCGCATCCACAACCAAATTTCTTCGGAAGGAATCGAACGCCTGTTCATCCGCTAGTGTTCTGCGCACCGGGACTGGCTGCGAGTCGACCCATGGGGCACGTATTGGATGGATGATGTTGCCCAAAATAGGCGCCCAAAGACGAAGCCGCGGATCACATGGGACCAATTTAGGCATTCCTAAGGCAGAACATGCCCTGAAAATCGTATGGCCATCGTGATCCTGTTAATCCTCCGTCTCTCGGGTCTGCATAGCATTAGCGACCTAATTACCTTCCGGACACACCATGTTTCCGTAGTCTCCGACTTACTGTACCGTTCGGGTAAACGACGCTCATCAGCGCCCATGTTTCTCTCATACTTAAATGACCACCTCCTTCAACGACCTGTTACTACCAACACAAAATAGTCTTCTACCACGACGCCGACGTCATACTGAGCTCGAACGATGCACAACAACGGTTACGAATCCGCGACGCTCGTCGTCTCCGACAACAGCTATCCACCCCATTCTCTCGAATGTCCTACTTCGAAAAGCATCCTCGCCCTATCCTACTCTGCCCTCGCGCTCGCAATCGCAGCACTGGCCGCCGCCGTCGTCTCGCGTATTAAAACCAACCAGGACGATGTCAAGTTCATCTTCACCGGCTTAGGCCTCCTCGCCGACATTCTAGCCATAACAGTAGGCTGCATCACCGTCTTCTTCGCCGTGCTCGCCATCGTCGCCCAACAGCGCGAAGCTTCCTCTCCCAAGACGAGCCTGCCAGGGGCTCCGCATCGCATCTACTTGGTGTCGGCTGGCGGTCTGTGGGCCGCGTGGGCGGGAGTAGTCAGCTTAAACGGGATGGCGATCTCAGCGAAGTTCCCTCCGGAGAAGTGCTCGCTGGTGCAGGGGTTGAATACATGCAAGGCGGTCGGAAAGCCCGGGATATCATACCCGCACCTCATCACGGCAGCGATCGCGCTTGTCGAGGTCGTCGTTCTCTTTGTGATTGCCCGGTTGACGGCGCACCGGGCGAAGCAAGCGACGAACGCAGAATACGAAGGCGCCCGTTAACCTGCGACCCGATGTGTCATTGTACCGCATCTTCTCCACTTCAGAGCCCCTCGATTTACTGAACTGGTGGCAGATATGGTAGTACATACATAGTTCAGGTTAATGAAGTTAACGAAAAAGATATTATATCCAAGCGAAAGTGGAGATGTGGTGGAAGGAGACGTAGTACTGGAGATAACGAGACATGAGGATCTTATCTTATCAGACTTACCTCTTTCGCCCATGTCGTAGCATTCTGCATATGCGACAAGCACCTTGTTTCTCTCCATCATCATATCGAAGAACGCTATAACGCATTTTATGGAATTTTGCCTTACAGATGGCAGATTGCCAGGTCCGTTTCCCTAATTTAACACTTACTGAATCGTTACTCACATCTTTCCCCCTCATCACATAATCCTTCAGGAATCTCCGTTCAAAGACGTCTTACACACAAACCACACCCCCTCCCATTCTGAAATCGTTCTAATAAACGAGCACATCCGAATCCCAAAACAGCGTCTCGCCGAAATTGACACCGAGCGAGCCCGCCTTCTTGCCACCCTGCAAACCCTCTCCAAAGAAAAGACAGCCCTCACACGCTACATCCTCCCACATGCCGTGCTCATCTCCATGCGGCCAGTTCCAGACGACATTCTCCGTGAAATCTTCCTCCACTGCCTCAACCATCCGCACGCATCAACAATGGACGCACACCGACCCCCTCTCCTCCTCGGACGCGTTTGTAGCCGCTGGCGCACGCTTGTCTACGCTACACCGGTCATGTGGGAGAATTTCAACATCGCCATCGGCTCGCGGGGACGACGGAACTTCAACGGGTTAGGCATCCAGCAGTGGCTCTCCCGCCCGCGTGAGGTCGTGCTGTCCGTCAGTGTGCGCGAGCGCGCGGTGGACAGGTCGGAGTACACACTCCAAGCGTACTTGGATAAAATCTTCCAGTTCTCTGAGAAAATCCGCGAGATGAGCGTACAACTGTACCCGGTCTCGAAATTCGGTAAAGCAGATGTCGTGCATGCGACCCTCCTCCAGCTCTACTCCTTCCAGCTCCCTTTACTGCGCAAATTGACTATACGCTTCGGCCCACGGCGGGGTCTGACCTGTTCGCTGCACCGCAGCTGCGCTCGCTCACGCTCATCAACATGGGACACCCGATTGTCGAGACGATGCCTGAGAGCTGGGCACGCATCGCCTATCTGGACATCGCGCTCCACCACGTGGACGGGACGCGGGGTATACCCGATACGGAGGCTCACAAGCTGCTTTCGTTGTGCAGGGGCTTGAAGGTGGTTTATATGGTGATCGTTGACGAGGACGAGGTGATCGACGCGGAGGGCGAGGTCGAACTTCCCTTCCTCGAGACGCTCTCTCTAGCAGAGAACAGTAGGTCCATACGCGGACTGCTGGAGTGGCTCGTGGTGCCTGCCTTGCGCCATCTGCGATATTTAGGTCGTTTATGTGTCGAACACCACTCTCCCATGCTGGCCCTCTTGGAGCGCTACGGCGACACCGTGGAGCAGCTGGAGATCGACATTTACACGTTGACTCTGAGCGATGTTGTAGGATGCCTACGCCTGCTTCCAAATGCAACGTGCATAACTCAATTGGCGCGTTTCTCCGGTTGGCCTATCGAGTTCCTTAACCCCCTTCGCACTTTTCTCGATCTTTTGATCCTGCGAGCGGATGAGGAGCAACGCCTTTGTCCAAAACTTTCCAACTTGACTTTTGAACAGGGCGTCTTTGGCACGGTCGATGTCAGGCAGGTCCTGGAGTTCCTCGAAAGCAGGATGAACACCCCCGCCTCAAGCCTCCGGGAGGTTGCGCTCGGGAATGTCTCTGGTATCGACCTTGCAGACTTTCCTCGAGCCGTTTATATCTCGAGGGCTGAGAGTGTTCGTCAACTGCGAGGCAGCTGTGTGTCAGAGTAGCAACATCCACGAGACTATCTCATACTTCATGTAGACAATTGGATCTTGAGTAGGTTTGATGAGAGGATTGACAACTCAGCGTGAAGATTTCAGACATGATAGGATCGAGCCGGCAGACAGAAATAGTAGCACTGGAGAAACATAATTGATACATACAAGGTTTACATATATCTCATATTTCAAGTTTTCACGATTCCAATTGGCAACTCAAGCTCCAACGCTGATAGCATTCAAGTACTGAACTCGATGAGGGTTAACATCCGTCTGCTCACTTCGGTTGTACGGGATCCATTTTGGCTCGTCCTAAACACAGCAGACATGAGCAATTTTCCGAGGAGAGAACGGCGGAAAACGCACCTGGAATAGCCTCAGGGCCTTGATGTTGTTCGCCGTGTCGAGGGTAAAACGATGGTAGATTCCCGCCGGGATGACGAGGAGATCGCCTGACTCGACGGCGATGCGTATCCACTCATCCGAAGGGGTCTCTGAAGAGAGATATCAGATCTACATCAGCGGCAATGGTATTGAAACGGTCGCACCTCGGACATCGAAGAAGCCACTGCCAGAGAGGATATACCGAATCTCCTCGTCCTCGTGCATATGTCTAGAGCAGTTTGGTGGGTACGTCAGCCTAAGAGCATCGAAAAGGAGCAAAGCCACGCACTCTTCGAAGAACGTCTTGATCTTCGTCTCGTAGATCTGCAAAAGATCCTCTTAATACCTCGCAACTCCATCTCACAAGTACCGCATGCTCACATCTCCAAGACCCTCCTTCGACACGTTGATCGTATCCCTGTTCTTGTACCCCCGCTCCTTCGCCAGAGCGTCGACCTTGGCCTCGTAACCCTCCACAGGGATGTTCCAGTACTTCACACCGATCTTCTCGAGTGTCTCTCCCGAGACTGGGCGCGATGGAACGTAGTCATGAGGGAGGCGCTGGTCGCCAGGAATGTTGTCGTAGTAGTACGCGCGCATTGGATGTTATCGCGGTGGTGATGGTGGTGGTCAATGAACAAGAGCAGTGAGTATTTGGAGCTCGTCCAAAGATATGTTTTGCCTCCGCGCGAAGTGCCGATGGCGCAATCCTTCTTGATGCCTGGTCATCGACATCGGTGCTGCCTGGGCTCTGCTATCGCAATGTTCAAGATTATCCTCGTCCTAACGAGACGCGTTCTGGTCTTCTGCGTAGGTAGGGGCGATTGTGAATATTCTGATGTGACCAACTCACCTCTCAAAGACGAGGTGTTGGACTTTCAGAGTAACCGATTGGCTACGGCATTTGCCGCCATTGCCATTGGCCGAAGGGCCAGAGCGCCTCAGTCCAACTACACCTCCGTAAATCGATGGCCGTCCTATAAGTACACAGCCGATGATACGTCAAATAAGTTTGTGCTTACAAGTATTGATTAACAGGTTTTCTTCTCAGATACTTCTCAAGGCAGTACCGCTGGCGACCTATGCAATGCACACAGCCCGCGCGAGAATGACCCGTCTCCTTCGGTTTCTGTGTCTTATAAAAGCGCTCTGCGGACGAACGGGTACATTTGGTTAGAATCCTCAAATTGGGCGAACATATCATGACAGACGCGCCGACAGAACGAAGTCAAATCCAAAACCCTCGTCACCTCGTCACGAAGGCAGTATGGCCACCACCGTCAACGCCAAATCGAATTGAACGTATCCACCAAGTACCCCTCACTGCATCCTCTCCTCGCTGAAGATACCAGTCCTCTAAAATACGACCTGAGACATGAACTAGTAGAATCCATCCCTGCCTCTGATTTTCTCAAGTACCGCATCAGTCCCGCACAGCAAATCCCCACGCGTAGCCTCGAAATCGTCTCCAAAGACTTTCCGTGGCAGATTAACATTATATCGGACGAAGAGGTGACCTGTGGAGACGTCTGGCAAGCCCTGTACCTAGCACTTCAAGAGCCCATCCGCGACTCGGAGTGGGGACTCATGATGATGCTGGAGGGAGAAGCGCGGAGGGCGATCATTGCCGACGCAGAGAAGAAAAGATTCGAGCGAGATCCTTCGGGAGAGCGGTCCCCGAAGAGGATCGATTCTCTGGGAGACAAGATGTTCTTCGCGGGATTGGGGCGGGATGACGAGTTTTCTCAGATGAGACATCTACCCTATTCCTTGGGGGAGCCTGAGACTTGGGTTGTAAAACTTGTAGCATCTTAGAATAGTAGCCTTCTGACATCAGGATTTACTGCACAATTATTTTCAAATTGATTGTAGGCTACTTCTTCTGTCCATTTGTACATAATCGGCGTCGAAGGATATCGCACAGGGTACAGCGAAAGGGGGAGGGTAAAGAACGAACTCGAATGAATAACTTATAGGAAAACAAAGTATGAAAGTATGACGGAACAATCAGAAAAGCAAGAAACGAACGGAAAAGGTGGAAAGTCGGTAGAGAGATCATGGTCGTGCTGGGCTCCTCTTAGGTCTTAGAGGAGCAGTCTGAGTAGGCGTGACGGGAACTATAGGTGGCAGTTCTTCGTGTACTTCCTCGGATGGCTGAGCCAGTGTCGAAGGAGGACGGGATGAACGAGCTGGAGTTCGAGGCGTCGCGTGCATCGGCGGTGCGACAACGTACTGCTCTGGCCCCACCTGTTCCTTCTTCATCCTCAGGTACTTCTCGCGAGCCGTCTCCCGCTCGCCCTCCTCCCCAATCGGCGAGATGGCAGGTTTAATGGAACCGTTACGCTCGATGTGAGAAACGATGCTCGATGACCGAGAGGGCTGGGTGGTGGAGATGTGCTTCGTACGCGACTTGAGAAGGCTGGCGACGACGAGCGTGTCAGACCGTTCCACGCCGTCTTCGGTGCTATCGGCTAGTGGAAGAGGGACAGGGTCGAAAAGCGATCGCGGAGAGCCGCGGAGGATGCCGTCCTCGTCGGGCGTATGAGCTAGCGAAGGAGACAGTGGTGAGACCAAGAACCATGTCGAGGAAGGCATCGGCGGAGCCGCAGAGCCGAGTGAGGCGGAGAAGGATGGCGGGAAGGAGGTGAAAAAAGGCCAAGATCGACGAGGGCGACCTGGTACACACTGCAAAGAAGGTCCCTGCCCGCCAGGCCAAGACCGCCGCCAAAGCGAAGACGAAGAAGCAGGCCGAGACTGGCGCTACGACGGATGCGACTATCAAGAAGAAATCCGTTGGGCGCCCCAGGAAGAACACCGCAACCAAGGAGGCAGAGCCCGAGAAGGGTGAGGAGGACAGGATCCAGGAGATGCTTGAGGGAGAGAAGGTGGACGACGTTGGGATTGCTAGAGCCGTGAACTAGTCACTGTTGAATTTTTGCTTTCACCTTTTTTCATTCATGGACAGACAATTGTATGATACTTTCTTTGAGAATCATTAGCACTATATATTTTTGATTGACGAGATATCTGAAAGGTCGAGATGAGCATGGATTTACAACAAAACGAGCGGAAGGACGGACGAGGTGGATTACGGCCGTGGTTGCCGTTTAAATATACAAACGGACAGGCAGACGGAAGTAAGGTGGAGATAAGAAAAATACAAAGGCGAAGATGGTATGAGGGGAATGAGGATATGGAATGAATGAGGGAGAAGAACTAATCGATCTTCTTTGGCTCTTCAGGCTGTCGGCGTTGAAGAACCTCGACCCATTTTTTAGGGAACCAACCCTCCCTACCGTCTCGTGTGCGTCCTTTCCACCACTCGCCATCGACTTCCATTCGGGGATCGACCTCGGCTCCTGTGCGAGGATCGAGTTTGCTTGTGATTGCGACGATCTCGTTGTCCTTGAGCGCGAGCTCGTTGGGATTTGAGGGGGTGAACGGATAGAGAGCACGTGCAAACGTGAGGGAGGACGGGTCGAGCGGGGGAAGTTGGCCAGGCAGCACACCACCATTGGCGGCGGCTTGAGCCTTAGCACGGTCGGAGAGGACACGAATGAGCTTCGTCATGGCGTACGGAACACCAAATAGGGCGAGGAGGAAGATGATAAGGGGTTTCTTGCTCGCCTTGGGGGCGGGTGGACCTGCAGGACCTTGGACTGGTCGACCATTGATGAAGTCACGGAACTCGTTGTTGAGACCGCCCGTTGGGCCACCGCTGGCTCTTCCTGTCAAGAGCTCCTTCATCCACCGTAGGAGGCCAAAGAGCCCCAGCACACTACCCAGGGCGTTGCGTAGCTGCCCGAATTGATCGACGACGCCGACCATGGCAAAGAAGGACGAGTGCGTGGCCATGAACGTCGACTCGAGCATCTGAGCGACACCCGTGAAGGTCTGCACGATAGAATGTAGCAGCGCGAAGGTGTGTTGCGTTGTCGACTCCAGGGTTTGCGTGAGTGACGGTGGCAAGGGTTGTCCATCTGGCCCAATAGGTACACCGTTCGGGCCCATCATGCCCATCCCTCCCATCCCGTACCCCCCGTAGCCTCCCAGTCCGCCGTAGGAGCCGTACCCGCCGTACCCACCATACGTGCCCATCCCACCGTAGCTGCCTAAACCACCGTATCCCCCGTAGGTGGATCCCAGACCCACCATAGGACGA
>JANKHO010001205.1:0-11056 GCA_027627235.1 Agrocybe chaxingu | reverse complement strand
CGGGTCCATCGCGGAGCGGGCGGCTGCGCAAGCCGCTTTCTGAAATGTCAGCTACGTAACTTGTCGCCCTCTGGAATAACTTGAACCCTCTTCGACACAACGGAGAAGAAGGCGGGTGTGAAGCCTTCGCCGGGCGGCCATGTGCAGGGTCTAAGGAAAGAAAGCACATCCATGGTGTGGACAAGGGGACGTAATAAGCAGGCGATGTCCGCGCCTGGAGATTTTCCTAGAAGTCTTTCTTCCGAGTCGGCCTTTCGTTGAGGGTGCATTCGCAATGACGAGATAGTTGTTGTTGGCGAGGATCCTAACGTATCTGGTTGGACACCTAAGGCGAATCCCAGGAGGCATAAAGACTGCAAGTTCTTTGGGGAGAATTTGCCTCTTTCTTCGAGATGGGTAGAATTTCAGTCAATACCTGGATCTGACCGATAGGGCGAAAGAAGGACCCGGGATGTTGTGCCCTTGTAAACAAGAGAAAAGATGTGTCTCGTGAAGGCACATAGAGGACGTCATGTAACGACTCTAGATCCTGCCGTTGCAGCAAGCAGGTGATAATGCGGTATCATTTCACAATTGGCGCGACCGCCTTCCCGCCCTCGTTGACCCCTCGTATCGTTGGGCAATCGATGTGGATTCTGTTCGCCTTCAGTATTACTTTACATAGGCGATAGGACAGCCTGCAATCTCAAAAACCCCACGTTGGCATTGTTTGAACTTACGGGGCCTGAAATTGACCCCGTCCATACTCGCATGTGTGAAGAGCTCTTGTGTGTAATCTGGGGCCATCTACTCGTCGAATAACTCCGTGAGCCTCAGAATCCCGACCTTACCAGCTCTTCGTGGCAATGGTGCCTCCCCTTTCGACGCGTTCATTTTTACACACCAGCCGTCCTCACACACTTTTTCGTCTTGACCGAAATCACTTGCCTTATTTTTATACTCTAGGATACTCCGGGGCTCTCAATAGGCTCTTCGGCTGCACTGGGAAGCTCTCAGGAGATCAAGCGCCCGCGATTGGAAGTCTGATTCCAGGGCAGCGTTGTTGTCAACTTTTTTTCTTCTTTGACATAGATTCATTTCTTTTTCCTTTTTCATCTCATCTATTCTAGAGTAAAGCTTGATAGTGTGAGCTCCAACTCCGAGGAGGTTCCAAAACGACAACACCCACCAACAACGGCGCTAGCGTTTCCTATCATAATCCGGGCTAGATTCCTCCTAGGCCGTTCTAGTCAAATAGCTTCCACTCAGTGACTATTCTATGGTTACATAAGGACACCTGACTGTAAGGATGACGACACTTAAGCGCCTGTCTCTTCCATTAAGAATAAACCACCTTGACCTAATGCTGCCCCTTCACCGAAGATGGGAACTGCTCCGCACCTAGACTGAGCTCCAAAACCCTCTGCTCCTCACATACGTAGTCAGATACCAGCTGACCGAACGCCACCTCTTGATGTCTAAGCTCCAGAGTGTATTATCAACCTACCTATGTGACATGATTCATGAATGACGAGTCGCTTATCCCTCCCGGAGTGACAGTCCAATTTTTAGAGTTGCGTCTGTTGGCCATACCTGGCGTGTATATCAACCACCCAGGTTGGGGCGAATCTTGATTAGAGGTTATTTGCACTTCGAATATTCCTAGAATCGCCCAAATCTCATTGGCTGAAGGAGGCCCCAAGCCAATCAGATTCACGGATTTGTGGAGCCCTCAGAACTGCAAATAACCTCTATTGCACCGCGGCTTCAACAACATACTTACCCTTGGATCAAAGCGGTGTGCAAATGGAGGAGTGGTCCACTCTCTTACATCTCGGCGTAGCATTGTATATAGTTGCTATTTCACAAGCGCCTGGAAATGCCTTCATATCGTGTGCCGGGAATACGAACTCCAAATAGACTGGATTTGACAAAAATACCCTGTTCCTCACCGTGGATCAAAATATCGGATTCACACAAATACGGCATCCCATCGGCCAAAGTGGGAAATGAATGCTTCCCCTCAGCCAATTTCAAAGAGAGGAAATTTTTCTGAAAATTCCGATGTCATCGTACGAGTTCTGACACCCATCACTCTGACCCTGGGCTATAGAGTTGGATACCCGTTGATATATGTACCCTTCCTAAGTATGAGCGCTTAATATTTTGAACAAGCTTAATGTGGGTAAATCGTCTCACCCCTATCTAACATCATGCAACGTCTGATCGTGCTGACCCCAGTTTAGTCGAAGACTGGACTGAACACTGATATCATGGCCAGCACTGGTCTTATTTCAAGGTTTCTTCTCCCGCCGATCTGTTCTGATTTTATTTCCAGAGGCAATAGGAACAACACGCCCAGTCTTCTTGTTCGTCACCCCGTCCCCGCTCTTCCCAGCGCACTGGGGGCTCGCTATCCCAGACATTGACGAGTCAACGTGGGTCAAAGTCATCCACGCCACCGGAAGCGTCGCAGAGGGCTTCGAGCACGCATTCAAGCGCGACTACAATACGGAACTCTCAACGACAAGGTACAAGAAGGTTTTCCTCGGTGACGTTGCTCAGGAGCACATCGTCTACAAGAAGGACCCTTCGTGTCCCGAGGAGCCCAGGATCGATACGGCACCAGTGGACAGGATGGAGGAAATCGCCCTTGCGGTGCCAGCACCAGCAGCCAGCCTAAACACTGTGAAAGACACGTCTAAGGTGTGTACTCGTTCCTTCTGCTGCGGAGCGTAGAGCGAGCTTGAAGCACAGCCTGGGACGAGGGTTTTGGTCAAGAACTGTCAGACTTGGATGCGCGAGTATGTCCAAGCGCTCATCGCTGCTGGCGTCTCGAAGCAAGATGCGCTTGACATCTTGGACAAGGCACCAAAGAACTGAGAGCCATCGGTTTCGAGGAATAGTCTACAGTATTGACAACTAAAAATACATTAGAAGAAGGCTATCAAAGAATAGCAAAGACGCACCACATATCACTCTACATTAGTTGTGAGCAAGCTGCGTCCTCAGAATCCTGCCCCATAAGCCAGACGCGACAAATCCTAGCACAAATCCAACTACCACTCGCGCGTCAACATAATGCCCCAGGGAAAATGACTGCTTTCCCGGCGAGATAAGGGACTCGTCATCTTGTCCCCAGTCCCTCGACGCGACACCTTTGTCGAATCCAGCCCTCGCGGTGAACGAAGTCAGTAATCCCGGAAGGCCGTCAATGCTCTTCTGATTGGCTAACTCCCAGTAGACCTTGAGGCCCTTGTCGGATACAAGAGCAGAGCTCGTCGGAACCCCGTTCCCGTTGGCAGACGTGGTCGTCGACTCATTTCGGATGTCCTCGAGTTCCCTCTTCGCCATTCCTATATGAAGCCGCATCCGGTTCGACTTGAACGTATAGAAGGGAATGGAATAACCACACGACTGAGGATAGTTGGTGAGTGTGTTGCGCATAAGAGGCTCGTTCTGACTCACCGTTCCAACTTTATGCACATCCAGCATGATGACCGAGCGAGAACCTGGTTGTCGCTTCTCAGCTGGGAGGAGCTCGTTATACTCTGCAGTCCCATACTCGTAGACAGCCCCTTTACCAAGGCCCTTAGAACGACCTCAAATGACACAAAGATACCACATACCCGTTCCGAAAAGTCTGAGAATCCTCGGCGGGCCCTCGAATGCACAGAACATAATTGTCAGCCTCCCATTCTCTCGCAAATGGGCGGTCGTCTCGATGCCTGTCGTAACGAGCCGCGTCAGTATCCCGGCAGCCGAAAACTCCCAACGCACCGCTCCCTGTAAGATCCTCATACCACACTTTGCTCTTGCTCAGTATCCGAAATGTGCCGTCGAATCCCTTGGGCGAGACATTGACGTGTCCGGAGGGCGAAAGCGGGGCTGTGGCGACCCAGAACATCTTCTGCTGTTTGATCCATGGAAAGAGGAAGTCGGGGATCTCGTCGAAGAATTGGCCCATGGTTCAAACTGCTGACGGCGAGAGGTGAGTGAGGTGTTGCGTTGACTTAGTACTGATGACGGTTCCGGATAAGTTGGTCATTGCGGATATATCTGTCAGTGCTCAAAAGCTGGCAGTGGTCAGATGTTCATCGGACTCCTGTCTTCGGCTGTAAGTGCGAAGCAGCCAATATGTCGCCATGTGTTCGTTGAAGGCGAATGAGGATTCAATATTCAATACGTATTTAGCCTCATCATCATTCAGGATCGTTGATGGCAAAACAATTGCAGCTCTCCCGGACCGGACCTTATCTTATCACTGACGCGAAGTGAATAATTGAAGCGTATATGTATTTTGAACAGATACATTCATTCGTGTTGTATTGGGGTAATAAAGACAAAAGGATGGAGAGGATCTTAGGCTAATGCACCTCGGATCAACTTAACTACTTCAAGTTTCTTCGAAGAACATCCAACCTGCCACCAACCTGGCAGGAAAGCCCTTTGCCAACGGGTACTAATGCAAGGAGCTCCGGCCCGGGGTCATTCGGCCGATGGTGCACGCTCGAGCAGAGCTTCAAAGTTCAATCAAGGAGTCACGTCACAGGTGTGGCGTTGCATGCCACAACACGATGCCGAACATGGCCTCGGCGGTGTCATACAGCTCGAACGGACACTTTGTTGCAGTTTTCTGGAGAAAGGATGGGAGGCTCGTCAGTGGGTTAACTCACATCATGAGCTCATCCGGTTTGGAAGAACTCAGACCCAACGAAGGTTATGGGACCGGCGAAAGCGCATAGGACGGAGAAAAGGGTGAAGATGAACGTGACGGAAACTGGTGAGGAGTGCAATGGTCTGGCTGACGAGTAGCAGAAGGTGGTGCTGAAGGGACAGAGGTTGGACGGGCAGTGTGGTCAAGAAGCATTCCAGCGGCTAGATATATGCGCGAAACAACGGCAAAGCAAGGTTAGGAAGAAACAAGGAAACGAGTACAGATGAGAGCAATATCATCGATGGGCGAATCTAAGATATTAGGTGTCGAGTAGGGTTCAGAGCATGGAAGGGGAAGACTAGCCGGCAGTCGGCAATAAATTGAGCCTGGGTCTCCACGAAGAAACACCTCTTGCCAAGGATGATACACGCGGAAAGCCTGGCGGTCCACGAACCGCTCAGGAGAATTCGCAGCAGAAAAGGAGAATACGACTCGGTAGAGGTGGTCAGACTTAAATGAGGAATGGGGGTCTCCGTTGTGCTGCCGGAGGGTGCATAGTGCGACGCCAGGAGAGGCTGGCGTGTTCTTGGTCAATGACCTGGAGGGAATAGGCTTGTGCAGCACCTTAATTATCGTCGCAAGTAGCTCAGAGGGTGGGGGGTTCGTCCGATTGCCGAAGTCTTTTTGCCATAGGACAAGTCCTGTGTGGGACTGGCCGAAGTAGGTTGCAGCGCGGGCAGCTAGGCTGCCCCTGTAAAGGAGTAAGCGCGGAAGAAGAGAGAACGAAGAACAGCTACGCACCGGGCAAGCTTCGACGTGCTCTTCCCCTTCTTTTCTGGGCTCATCTCCAGCCCACGTTGTGCAATTGCCTCATGAGAAGGTTCTGGGAGGCATAATTCCGGGTGTTGGTCGAGTAATAGAATAGATGCCAGTTCTTCGGTCGCGCTTTGAGATGCGAGGTTGAGCTGCCCGAGCCCCGTCTTCGAAATCGTACGCAGCTCCTTTGTGGATGCTGGCTTGTGAGGAGTAGGGACTGCTGGTTGCTGGAGTGGCTTAAGGGGCTTCGAGGGGGTTTTTGTGGTCAGGAAGGAAGGAGGGACAATCTGCTTGAGGGCCGCAGGTTCAGGCGTTTCGTCGCGGGATGGTGGGTTCAAGGGTAGCCGGGGAGCTGAAAGAGGGCGTCTGCATTCCGATGGCGGCTTTGCATGAATAGGTTTGTCCAGAAACAAGGATTTGTGAAGCTCTTGAGCCGATCGCAAGCTGGAGCCTTCGCAGGTCTTGGGCTTGCTCGGGCTCTCGTCGACTCCGCTGGATGGCACAGGAGCCATAATTCGCTTCTGAATCACAGGTTTTGAAAGTGGTTTCGAACTGGCGCCTTTTGAGCGCGGTTTCTCGACGACGGGTGCTGTATTACCGTTATCAAACGCAGAGGTGAATGGTCGGACTGGGGCTCTATAAGCAGGCTTTGGGAGTGCGTTCGTGAATCCGTCAGCATCTGACGGCATTTGTATACGTCGCCTCTTCGTTGGACGAGCATCATGCGGTGCAAACTCGGCCGCCTTTGGGAACATGGGAGGAAGGAGGAGAGGCTGTCACACTCTGTGGGTGTGACCGATCGCGTTGACTCGTGCCCTGTCTAATCTCGAGCAGATAGGTGCTTCAAGTTCATCAAAACCCTTGCAGCGAACATGGGCAATTCTCCGCCGCTCAATGGTAGACTGTTAGGCTTTAATGTGCCTACGATGACTGGAAGCTCCACGGACGATACGAATACGAGGATGACGGCGAAGCAGAGGAGTGTCGAGTTCCACCAATGGGACCCGGTGAATTTCTCTTCGTTCCAGTACATGGTAACTCTAACCAAATAGCCGCACCCTACAGGATAACAGGAAGGGTGGAAGGAAGGGTTATAGCCCCTCATGACTGCAGCACGTCTAATCAACTCTCGTTGAGGTGCAGGTGGATGCAGCGCTGGTGTCAATCTTCTTGAATTTACGTGGCTTCAAGATTCTATCGTGTTGAAACACAATCTTGATTATGCGACACGAAGCTTTACGGCACGTATGCGCTGTGGAGGCTAACTGTACTGCTCTGTCACTGTCAGTTTCATCTGATGCCGGGGAGTCTCTTTCACCGCGTCGACGAAAGAAGCTCAATGTTCCCCTCTCAAATACCATGGCGTCGACTGAGTCCACGTTCCATACATGCCCACTCAGTTCAGCCCTAGACCCGACCCATACGATGAATGATGGATGCTGAGCAGTCTTCGCAATGGCAGATGGCGTCGTCGTCGTGTTGACCTTTTGTTGCCTACAGCTCCTCCTTGCGAGCCCATCGACTCCTTCAAAGCGGCTGCACTACTTTCTGTTCACATATCCCGCGCCATGGTCGCATTGAGCACGACAATCATTGTAGCCGCCATCCACTCGATCGATAATGCGGTATTCACGTCGAGGGGGGACTCTTTCCGGGTGTCACTTCCTACACTGCCAGTGAGGACGTGGGGGACACCATTCATTATGCTCGATATCTGGGATGCAGACGGGTTCATGGTATGTAATCAAATGCCTGGATCGGGCTAGGACTCATTTCAAGGACCAGTTGTGGCGCTGTGCGATCTTGTACGAAGAAAGCTCCCGCCGAGTCCTCTTCCTTGGTCTTATGTCCCTGTTAGCTCTGATATCTTTAGGTGCGTAATTCCACCCTGTCGGAGAACGCCCCTTCTAATGGATCGCGTCAAGCGCCCGGAATCCTGTTTCTCGTCCTCCCATTCGACAAGGGCTGGCTGCTGCTGGTCTTCGTGTTTATCACCGCCGTCGTCGACATCACTCTGGCTAGCCTGATCGCGTATCGACTAATTGACCATCGAAATCGAATCCGGAGAGTTCTGGGAGCAGGCAATGGCGCAATATACACGAAGGTGACGCAGATGTCCGTCCAATCATCGGCCTTGATCGTCGTCTTCAACGTAGCATACCTCGCGCTGGACTTCACGCAATTTCTGGGTATGGTTCTTCTAACCAATCTTCTCGTGCACGTATATATATGTGAGTTTTGCCGTAGATGCCTTCATTAATTGCTTCAACCTTGAAGGTCATATTACCGTTTCTCGTCATTTATCGAGTGGCGCAAGGCAAAGCTGTGGCCTCCTTACGGGACGCGGTGGTTCTGGGAGACATGGAGGCGATGAGAAATGCCCCGCGAAGCCCGATCCGCTTTACCATAGCAGCCACGCGTCCGAGGAAGTAAACGAGGGACATAGCAGCCCGCTCACAGGGAGAACGAGCACCTTACCCGCATCTGCATCTATGGTAAGACGTTTACCATAATTTAATCTATGCTCTGCCACAACGCTGTATTCGCATA
This sequence comes from Agrocybe chaxingu, assembly GCA_027627235.1. Lineage (NCBI taxonomy): Eukaryota > Fungi > Basidiomycota > Agaricomycetes > Agaricales > Agrocybaceae > Agrocybe > Agrocybe chaxingu. The sequence goes on along the minus strand of JANKHO010001205.1, from coordinate 3,054 downwards.
GCCGCCATTGGGACATAAGAAATCAGACAGCCCTGGTCTCACCCAAGCGCTACTGTCGATGTTGCACGACACTAACTGGGGCCTCATTCAGGTATCTAGCTAGTGGTTCAAATGTTGGCGATTCATGGTTATTTCGACACAGGAATGGATCATCCTCCGACTAATTGTCCGGATTCTAAGAGGCTGGTCTGAATGCCTCGCGCACTATTCCTCCATCCAACATACAATTACATCCAAAATAGCGTGAAGATGCCTACCTTTCGGCGAGTATGTAATATGCAATTCAAAATTCTATAAAACGTTTACACGCATTAGAGTGTCCGTTCGCCTTTCGACAACTGACCAACGGTGCCCAATGTCTGCGATACAGTCGAGTCAGACGGAAGTCACGGAACCGTTAATCCTGTCTTCTAGAGCGATCTCCAACACGGGGGTTCACCTATAAATGTTTCAGGGCTTTTCTCGCTCGCTACATGGCTGAGAAGGTATAGGAAACACTACGGAAGAGCGGTAGAGGAGATGACTAGGTGGATCCGGTGGTAAACGTACGGAAAAGGTGCCCAACTGGTGGACCTTCTGCGTTTCAGGCCTCAGGCCTTATCGGCAGCACTCTGCCACTGTAAAACCTTTTCGGCAACCGTCACTATGTATGTTGAAAAGGATTCAGTTCCATCGATGCATTTCAGGATCGATGGAGAAGCGTACCCGTAGTATCTGGAGCAGCGTCAACGCACTCTTCGCCCATCCATTCTTCCTCTTCATCATCCTCGCTGTCAGACAATTCGTCGTCGTTGTCGTTGTCCCTGCCAACGGGATACAAGCCAATCGAAGCCAGAATCGCTTCATCTTTCCGACTGAGCGGCTCGTCTAAACAAGACATCAGAAACAATCTCCCAGCGGTTGGATGACGGGCTTACCTCGACCAGAAATAAGATAGTGACAGTAATCCACGATGTCCTCACGAGAAGCATCGGGGAGAGGTTCTTCAACTTCAGCGCCAAACCTAGAGGACCTCATAGCCACATCCTGCCCACCTCTACCTCGTCCTTTTGGAGCGAGAGTCTTATCTTCACCGTTCCTGGTCATAGAACCAAACCTGTCCACGTTTCCCATGACCATCTCTTCATTGTTTCCCGCAGCTTCCTCGGCGGGCATCTTCATAATCGCAAGTTGACGAGCATCTGAAGACGCTTGCAGAGCGACTTGGATAACTGGCTTGTGGTATATCTTGTCTGCGAGGGCAAGGGTCAAGTCGACAAGGTCTCGATAGTCCGTGCATAGAGGCGCGGGGCGCTGGAAGGTGGTCTTCATGTATCGCCGGAATGCCATGGCAGCGTTGAGCACGACGAGGAACGGGTTGAGGCAGTGCTTCTGTTCAAGGCGGCAGGTGGGACGAAAGGCAGGAAACCGTGGAGAGTGGTCGTTCGATGTCTCGCGCAAAGCCCCATCCGCACTCGCCATATACAACTTTCCGACCAAGCGGGCAGGATTGTTAGGATCCTGAGTGTGCATGGCTAGGGTGCTGCCGATGGGAAGAAAGTGGTCCGGGTGTAGGACCACCATCTCGTATTCCGCATTCGAGAATGGCTCTTTCTCAATCTGGAAAACTTGCCTGAGCACAGGTGCCCAGGTAGGACATCCGGAACTCACCTTGAAATATCGGGTGTACCCCATGGGATCCTCATCGAATATCTTGTTTTCTGCATCGACCACCTCTATCATAGCCTTGAGTGTGACTTTTGAGCAAGTGACGGCGAAGAATCCAAGTTTATCCATAGTATAGTGCAAAGTCGGATCCACTACGAAGAGAGTTCTTCAATGGCCATGGTGCAAAATAATTCGCACAAACTTACGAGGCGTGAGGTTACTAGCAGAGTTCAAGCTGAACTCTCTACGAACAACGCTCAAACCGTTGAGGAAACGTTCCTATTTTATGGTTAGACAAGTTCAAAATCATTCCACAATAGAGAACGTACTACTGCCACCTTCTCAGGCGGATTTTTCCTCACAGCATTGATCCAATGAGCTTTCTGGAGAGCGTACCCAGGTTTTCTTGTTATGAAGCAAGGCTCATCCGCGCTGATATGTAGACGTTCTTCTTTTTCAGAGGTGGTGCAGCTGGGAGTCGTGCTGGCCACAGACGCGTCGCCTGCAGAGTGGGTTCGATGGAGAGCTGGCAGGTTAAGGCTTGCAATCTCCTTAACTCTGTTGTAAGTGAATGTCGTGGAAATTCGCGCTGAGCGTGTTGGTTTGTCTTGTCGAATAGCCGCCATGATGAGGGTTAGACGCAAGCTATAGGTAAATGAGTTCGCGCCACGGTTTCAACACGCGTCATGTGATCCGTCCAGGGCTCTTGCTAAACAGAATCCATTAGCCTTACACTGGGGACCCGCAATCCCCGCCAAATTCAAACTCCGACTCTCGCAGAGAAGGGAGTCCCACAAATGTGTAGCCTTCCACAGCCACTCCAGGCTCGCAAAAAAACCTGTTTCAGGCTCCAGGTATGTCTTACAAGAAATCCTTAGATTTACATTTTTGAGACAGGTCCTTGAATATATAAAACACGTTGTGCAGTATACAGTATTGTGAGAACTAAGACAGGTATAAAAAAATTAAATCTAAGAATTTGATGGCATATAGGTCCCCTTCAAAACCAAGTATGAATTTGAGCATTAGAACAGCTTGACGAAGCCAGCTAAATCGACGATGCACTCGAAGGGAGTGACAATCGGCTCAGGGGCTGATGGCATACCAAAAAAGGAAGGCGACCGCGACGAAATGCCATTACCGCGTCGCGTCTCGCAGTAAAACGCGTCTCATTCGTCTCCCTGGCGATTCCATGCCCCCGCGCCGCACTGCATTACAGAAGGCACAATCCCTCAATGCCCTACACAAATACCATGCTCAGAACGTGGCAAGGAAAGCAAAACACAGCAATAAGGATGCTGGCTCACCTGGAAACCAAAAATTAAACGGAGCAGTCCCTTTCCTCAAGCAGCAGTCCTCCCCCGGAGCCGCCCACTCTAGATATAGATTGGGAAGAGCAGGAGGCCC
>JANKHO010001204.1:0-11084 GCA_027627235.1 Agrocybe chaxingu | reverse complement strand
ATGGTCCCTTTCGGCTCAGCCATGGCTTGTGCTCGGCTCAGCGTGACTCATGTTTGGCTCCAGCCATGGCCTGTGTTCAGCTTGTGCATACCTTGGGCCATGGCTTGTGCTCGGCTCAGCCGTGGCTCCTTTTCGGCTCAGCCATGGTTCATATTTGGCTCAGCCACAGCTCCCCGGCTCAGCCATGGCTCACACATGGGTCCTGCGGCCTCCATGTTAGCCGAGCCGCTGGCCCGTTGCAACGCTACACTGTATGTGTACCCCCCCCAGGAGTCCGGTTCACCTCCAGTGGCCCGTTCCTTGCGCTACAGTGTATAGGGCCGCTGGCCCGTTGCAACGCTACAGTGTAGTTATGATATGTGGGGGAGACAGCTTCCGCTTAAAGCTCCTGGTAAGCAAGACAACCTTCGGGCAGGAACACTGTAGCTGATCGACTTACTAGGTCTCCAGTCTTGCGTACGTCCTTAGGCTTTTCGATGTGGCCACTGAAGGCCCGAGCTCGCTTTACTGATAGTTGCCTACAGCTTCCTGGAGACGGCGCATACCGCTTTGATCTCTGCCGCGATCTACTACGACACTGTTACGACCTGGCGACTCCAACCCTCGACGAACAACACGTACCCGCTCTCGATAGCAACTATTGTCGAAAACCTAATCGCCACCATGGTCCAGGTATTCATCGGCCCTTGTCCCTCTGGCGCTGAATTGGACCTCTTCTTTCTATCAGCTTTGTTTAGCCCGGCGCATCTGGAGGTTATCTGGAGGGCGATCACTCGCGGCCCCTGCGTGCTTCGTTCTTGCCGTCCTGCGCTTCATTGGTGTGTTCATAGTCGGTATATCGGCATTCGCGACGTTGCATTTGATGGCGGGACTGGTATCTTTGTCGTGCGCATCAGCTGGTTGATCACTGCGGGTCTTGCTGTGGGCGGCACTGCGGATTTGTTGATTGCTGCATCGATGATTTATTACCTGCGCAAGCTTTCCTCGCCTATTAATCTGCGATCGACGGGACAGATCATCGGAAGACTGGTGGGTTGGTCTGTTCGTAAGTAGCTATGCTTTTCTTTGGCGAATTATAATAACAAAAAGAGACCGGCCTGTTGACTAGGTTGGCTATTTTACCTTCACGTTTAAGATATGTAGAAAGCATTCACTGACTTCGCTGTACCCAGTCTGGCACATCTCGCTACTATTGTTTCTGTAGGTCGTCTTTATAGTCCCATCTGCTGCCAGTCTAATCGAGTTGCAAAGTTTCAAACGACGGAAGGCCGTAAGCCACGTCCCATACCTCTTATGATTCCCCTACTTAACGGTCACTAACGAAATGGCACCTCGTCCTAGTCGCCTGGCTCTCCATCTACATCGTTCTCGCGAAATGTAAGAATCAATCCCTAGGATTTTGGTGTTACATCCTCATACGCCCTCAGTATATTCGAACTCATTACTCATGATGTGAATTTTGTCTCTTCGACCTGGAGCCTTGTTTACGCAAGTGTCATCTGCAGATTGAATGCAAGACCTTCGAAGGGCACTACTCTGACCTTGTATGACTCCAGCGTCGAGTTCGGACGCGGTACCTCGAGCAGTAAACGAACAACAGTAGGTGCAAGAGCATCTTAATCGAAGATTCCGTTCATCTCTCTGCAGACAATCTACTAGTTGCCGCGACTTGGTCACAACGCTTCTTTTGATGCTTCGCCGATAGGGAAACCTGAACGAGCTACCCAGTTACCTCCCATCGAGGTTACAGTTGCCGTTGAACGGGCATAATATCAAGAATTTATTTATACTATATTCCCTCTGTGTTGGCTGGGCTCGGCGCCTGCTGAGCAGCAGGGCCGGGTCTAGACCATTCCCGAATTTAGAAGATGTTGTTGAAGGATTTTTTTCCCACGGATCCTTGACTCTTCGCTTTCCCTCGCCTTTACGATTCGTGACTAGTTGGCCATATTTCTCTGTATGCTTGGACATATCGGCGGACGATATAACTCACTCTTCGTCAGTCGTGGAGCATCGCGCTTGAAGATGGCACTGTCAGTGACTAAACAATGGTCATACCGCTCAATTATGTCCGCTACCTCAGGTAGCCGTCCCTCATTTCATTACTGTGCGGCCACAATTAAAGTTTGATAAACCTCTCTAGGTACGCTGTCCCTGTCGATCAGGACAAGTTGTCGGAACAGATTCGTACGCTCTCACTGCCATGTCGTTCATTGGATGCAAGCAAATTTGCCAAAGCCTCCGTCCAATGCGTAGAATTGGCACGTCCTTAAAGAGAGACTCGGTGAGTGCGGCTGAGATAGTCTTAGTGATTGCACGAAGTCAGTCAAGCTCAACCGAATCACATCAGATCCTGCCATACTGGCCGCAAACTTGTCCTCTACACTGTTATATACAGACAGGTTAGTATGTTTCTGTCGAGCCGACCACCGAGCCCACGCAGGCAACTCCCAACCAAGCTAGACGCGCACTCTCAATGTGCACTTCTCGATTGAGATACCCTCAGGACATCCTCCACTCCTCCGAGTCTTGGAGCGCTTTTAGATCGGCCCATCACCTATAAATATTTCCGCCACCCATGGCACGGCCAAGTATCAGAAAAGAAGACCCCGAGATGTTCATCAACCCGTCTACTAATCGCGCACTTACTATAAATTCACCACGCGCGGTAGCAAAACCCTCAAGTGACTCGCCATTTTGACCTGTGCTTCACCTCAACGATGCTCGTCTCCATCGATTTCAACAACTTCCACTTCCAGTCGAACGAAAATCTTGGTGCCATAGAAATCGGGACTTTTCTCGGCCTTATCTTATTTGGCATTCTCCTCGGCCAGACGTACTCGTACTTTGGGCGGTTCACAAAAGATAGATTCGCTCTGAGGCTTCTCGTACGTGAAGCCGGACCATTAACCCTTGCTTCGTTCTTGGCCAACCTGACTGTAAAATCCAGGTCTCGATTCTAGTGTACGTCAGTCACCTCACGGATGACCACGATGATTCATCCCAAGCGCGTATAGTGTTCTTGAATTGGTCCATACGCTATTGCTCGCCGCATCCATCTACTACGATACTGTAACAACTTGGCAAGCGCCGAGGACAAACACCTACACCCTCTCCACGGCGACATTTTTTGAGAATCTTATCACTATCATTGTTCAGGTACTGCCGATAGCCTTTGTTCCTATTGCTGATTGACACTTTGCTTCCCATCAGCTATGCTTTGCCCACAGAATCCATCGTCTTTCCAGCCCGGGCAGGCTGTCCATTACCGCCCTCGTGTGTGCCGTCCTGGCTGTGCTCCGCTTTGTAGGGGCGTTCGCTGTCGGCGTAGAGGGCATACTCGATGTCGCACACGATGGGGGCACGGGAGTCTTCGTCGTTCGCGTCAGTTGGCTGATAACTGCGACACTGTCTGTTGGGGCAGCTGCGGATGTCCTAATAGCCGCCTCGATGATTTACTACCTTCGTCAACTCTCCTCTCCGACCCAGCTACGCAGGACGACAGATATTCTTAATCGTCTGACAAGGTGGACTGTTCGTGAGTCTTTTTCTTGGTCCGTGCATCGAAGTCCAGTGGTAACGGTTGATATGCAGAGACGGGGCTCTTGACGAGGTGCGTTCTTTTCTTGACGATCTTCGAGGCTGGTGCCAAGCTCGTCCTCTTACAGCCTAGCGCATGTAGCCGCTATTTTATGCGTAGGTTACTCGCTCATCCTCATCGCTTACTCCACTGACAGAGACCGGCAGTTTCAAACAATTGGAAACCGTAAGTGGTACAAGCCCACTGTCCTCCTACGCGCCGACAACACCGATTCGTCTCACAGTCGTCTGGCTCGCCATCTACATTGTTCTCGCCAAATGTAAGCATCCGTACGTCGTAATTGAAGTGCATTTTCTGACCAATACCTCTTTTGTATAGTGTACTCGAATTCTTTACTCATGATGTACGTTTCCATTCCCTCTATCCGTTGTTCCCAATACTTCATGCTTGGCATTCCGAAGATTAAACGCAAGGCCCGGCTCTGGGCCTCTAACCCTCAACGAAGCAACAAGCATCGACTTTGGAGGGACGACATCAGGAACGAGGACAGTGGTAAGCGTAAAGTTCTTGTATGCCGCATAAAGTATTTTTCATATATCACACACTAGACGACCGTCCAGCTATCACACCTCCACCACGATACTTCACAAATCCAAGTGGATGTTACTGTCGATAAAGCATAGAGGATTTAAGCCAACCATTCTTCCTACGGAGCAGGACGTTTCTGCCTCTCTTCGACGGGTTGACCCCCACCAAACTTGTTTCAGACTGAAGATCCAGAAAGAACGGTATTTCTTAGCAATTTAAAGTGAACACAACTTAAAAGGACGACGGGGACGTCATTATGCCTCTAGGTTGAAGTTCAAAGTAAGGAAAAGAACCCCAAGATTCTCTGCGACATGCTGAGCATGTGGCGCAGAAACGACGATATGTAGAAGGAATTGCACGTATCAACCGCAGGGATGTCGTATCTGCGATCACGTCGACATTTTGGCTACATCCACTAACATCGTCGCGCAACCTCCACCCCTACTCACGGAATTCGCTCTCTAATAGACTTATTTTTTCTTTTCCTACATTCGTCTATCCCCAGTTACCGCCTCCCCGACCTTAGAAGCCCTGTATATTAGAACTGTCCTCAATGGACTCCTCTAGCCGCTAAAATCCGGTCGTATGCCCACCGCAGCGTAGAAATTTCCGCAAAGTGCGGAAGTCATGTTTTCCACTCGTTCATTGGTACATAGTGGGATGAAAAAGCAATCCCTATAATCTAGCACCTCTCAGAGAAGCATTTGGTGAGTCTCTGATCCCTGAGCACATACGTGCTAGACAGCTTATACTAGTGAGAATGCTCATCATAGCTACGGATCGCCCGGTCCGCGCTTTCTGTCCGCTGGCTGCCGGAAAAGGCATGTGCGCCTCGCATATAGCGGCTAACCAGTGTCATTCACATGTGTCAGCCCCGGTGATGCTAAGGCCGCTAATATGCTTGATTGACTTGACGGTCGGAGGCCCCATACCGCAACTTTGTCATACGAGGATCCACTGGCACTTGGGTCTAATACTCAATTGTAAGTGAATTGTACTTCTTGATCCTCAGGGACCTGTTTTTAACATTTTCCTCCTGCCGACGGCACATGGCATGCCCTCGGCGTTTTGGGCTATTTGCATGCGATGAAGATTTCTTCTTTACTCAACAAAAGTCGAACCAGGAAGAGATTATAAGACGAGGGTATGTAACGGAAAGACAAAGTGAGTGTCGATCGAGGCTCGCGTTCATCTGCATTCCTGCGCTACTGGTCTGGAGCTGAGAGAAACCAAGAATACAGTGCATCGTCGGAAGCAGATACAGTCAACGAAAGTCAGATAGATGACTAGTTACTCAGGGGCACTTCACTATGTAAGATTGTCAGTCTTTCCTAACGTGGATAACACACGCTGTCGACAACCCGAGGATGCAACCGATTTCATTTTCGCCCTTCTGGCAAGTGTGGAGGCTCGAAGGTCAGAATTTTTCTTTCAAGAGACGCCCGTGATGTTTACAATGTACCAGTTCAACTGTGAACTCAGAACGCCAGTCGGAAAACTAGCGCCAGTGTTGCATCCTCTTGTTCTCCTGGTAGGCTGCGCCCCTCGCGACAGCTCCTCTTCTCAATTCAAAGCATCAGCGTTGCGCTCCCCGGGACTATCTACCCGCGCCGACGTCGATCTTCATCCTGAACAGAGATTGATTCCAGTAGCCCAGTTGACCGTGTCAACGAGAACATAAAACCTGCGGGGTGCCCTTTCCTGGATATTCCCTTCTTACTTCGCTTCACCCGTTCGTTTCCCAAGACAGGTTCTTGTCTTTCCTCGTTTCTATCACTGACCGGTATGTGCATGCGTGCCGCAATGTCTCCTGAGAAGGCTGGCATACTTAGTTTTACAGGCCGCAGGCGTTCATTTTTTCAACTTCATCTACACTCCCTTTTCCACGGTCTTCGCTATGTTCTTCAGATTTGCAACATCCCTCATCATTGCCTGCTCTTTCTTCACTGTCTTCTCCGCCCCCGTTCAGCGTCTCGCAATTCTTCGAGGTACTTCATCAAGGCTTTCGTGAGGGCCTGGGCTGACAGTGTTAGATGGATATATCGAAGGAAAGGTCGAAGCTCGTGGGGCACGTCAGGGCAACCGGAACGCTGAGTAAGTAGCTCCTTATCATCGTCAGCCATACGGCCTTATTTATGACCTATGCGTCTCTTTCAGGCGGCAGGTCGATTGCGCTCCGGGTATGTTGTGCATTCACACCGAAAGGCCACTCCTCACCCGTCCTTCGCAGTCACCATCACCAGGACGGTCACTGTTGACCCACCCGCCGCCACGCTTTTCACTCCGCCAGTTGGGTGCGCCTTTTATTTCGAGACCCATTTGGTTCCATCTGACGTCCCGAGAGTAACGGAAACAATGTACCTGCCGCTGGAAACCTGCAACCTTTCACCGGCGCACGTAAGTCGCATTTCGCACTATCCCACCTCCATCCTCTTACATCATTGACCTCAGTCGGTGGCCAACGTGCTCCCGCTGTAACGATCGGACGACGTGGATTCCAAGTGGAGAATAATGCATCGTTCCAAGCTCTTCAGAACGCACTCCAACGTTCGTGCGACGTGCAGAAGAATCTGTGCGCCAACGTCGCGAACTCCGCGGCTGGAAGAACTTCTGGGCTCACCGTCGGCCAGTGTGACCAGCAAGGCGACCAATGTCGGACAGGTATCGCCGCAGCCGTTGCCGCCGCTGGCTCGAATGGCAGTGCAGCTCAGCAAGCTCCCGCACAGAACCAGAATTCGGACCAAAACCAGAATAATCAGGCTGCTAACCCGCCTACTGCCCCTGCGAGGTACGTATTTCGAAGTTCGAAGTCATGTCTTAACGCCTTATACTATGTCATACCCGAACAGTACTGGAAATAACGGCAATAACGAGAATACTGGCAACGCCAGCCCCGCTGCTGGAGGCAATCTTCAACCCTTCGCTGGCGCGCGTAAGTTCCCCCCGCGACTGAATATATAGTTGTCGTTTACCCATGGAAATCTAGTCGGTGGTCAGAGGGCACCTGCAGTTACCCCTGGAGGCCGTGGCTTCCAGGTCGAGAACAATGCCTCCTTCCAAGCCCTCCAGAATGCTCTTCAGCGTTCCTGTGATGTACAGAAGAACCTTTGCGCCAACGTCGCCAATTCTAATGCTGGACGCACCTCGGGTCTTACGGTCAACCAATGTGACGCACAGGGTGACCAGTGTTGCGCAGGTATCGCCGCTGCAGTGGCTGCCAGCGGCTCGAATAGTGGCGGTGCTCAACAAGCGCCTGCTCAGAATCAGAATCAGAACGGCCAGGTCGCAAACCCACCTGCCGCTCCAGCTGAGTACGTTTGCTTAAGGCAACAATTCCAGGGATTGGCCTGACGTCGTCTACACATTAAAAATAGCGGGAACAACGGAAATGAAGGAAACGCCGGAGGTGCTGCCGCAGGTGGCAATCTTCAGCCTTTCGCTGGTGCCCGTGGGTCTCTCGCTCTCGAGCTATCTCGGATACCAACGTTCTCACATCATCATGATCCACAGTAGGAGGCGAACGGGCGCCGACAGTCACATCAGGAGGACGTGGGTTCCAAGTTGAGGGCAATGCCTCCTTCCTTGATCTCGCCTCGGCGCTTCGCCGTTCATGTGACGTGCAGAAGAACAAGTGCACCAACGTCGCCAACTCCGATGCTGGTCGGGCATCTGGTCTTACCGTCGGACAGTGCGACCAGCAAGGCGACCAATGTCGTGCGGGAATCTAGGTTTCTTTTTGTACGCTTAGAAACTGTGTTACTAATAGGTTGTCGCTTTTGTCCTCCAAATTTCAATGTGAAGATGCCTCGCCACTCGAATGTAAGAGTGACGGCGGCGACGGGAGTGAAGGGACAGGGGAAATCGAATGTATCACTATAAGAAACAGCTTCCTGGATCTTTGGCAGTGGGTTGTCGAGGTATCCTCAGGCTCTCTGGCATCGCTACTTGCAGTCATGTGTCCATATCAGTCATCTATAGGTCATGTTTCGCGATAGAATACTGTCGAGTCGCTCAACATGGCCAACGACTTGTCTAAAAAGCGTCCAATTTATTCGCTCATGCGCCGCTTCGTCGGACAGGTGTAATCGAAATTGAGTGGCGCACGACATGTGAGTACACTGGCGATGGCATCCTAGAGTCGTATGCAGTCTCATGTGTGAGAACCTATCGGGAGGCAATGGGACTTATCGTGGGCGCCTCGTGCCTCTTGTCAAGGCTCAATTCTTCGTCTTTGAATCTCCTTCCCTAAATCCTTAAAGCAATACGACTTAGTAATCGGGGACTCGGAATAGATACTGGCGGCTCCTTCCCAATCCTCCTATAACTATGTTCTAGTTTACACAACCATTAGGTGATACTGCTAAAGACAGGTATTTCCTGCTTTCTCACCGCTACAGATCTACTGTAAGAGTCGGCGATGTGCCTGCAATGGCAGTGATTTACTCCGCGGGAACATTTGACTTGACCCTCACCCCATCCCACCAAACTCCCAGCGGAACGAAGATCTAAGGCAGTGGCTCGGAGATACGCAGCTTGCAGCTGTGCAAATCTTGGGCAGTCATTCGAAGTGTGATATGAGCCAAGGAGCGAGCACGCATGGAGCATCACGTCACGCCAGTAGTTGTAATAACGGAGCTGCCAAAAAGGATAAACGAAGACGAGCAAAAAGAAGAAAATTACAACACACCCATCTAGCTAAAAGACCGGGATGCGTCAACCCCGACGAAATCTCCAGGAAGGAGTGCTTGAGAGTTCTCGGGGCCACGTCATTTGCGAGGTCCAAGTAGCCGTGTTTATCACAATGGTTCAGGATCTGAACTGGATGGCTGTCTGTTAATTGGCTAAACCGAAGGTGCGAATGCTCTTGATCAAAAGTCTTTCCATAGATGTGATAGGGAGAGGAGACGCACTGCATACGGGTGATACAAGTATTCATCGCCCCAGAAACGATGTACTTCTCAGCTGCTTCTGCGACGGAGAAAAACAAGTCGTGATCCATGGCAATAACAGATGGTTGTCGGTACTGATTAGTCTCGGAGCATGGATGTATGAACTGGAATAAGATCTCCAAAACCTTCTCGGGTTCTTGAAGTTGAACGGGTTCGTCGTCGACGACGGTCGACTCCGGTACCGCGAACCCCTGGGCACTTGTGGTCAAATGACTATGGTATATCTTGAATAGAACGTTATCGGAGGACTTGAACGTAATCTCTGCCGCATCGTCGCAGACTGCCAAAGGAAGGAATTCGTGGACGGAAGGAATAAAGCAGAGAACGACGTGCTTACACAATGTAGACAGCCTTGGTCCAGAGTCTGCAGCACCTGCCACTGTAAGGCCCTCTGACATTGCGGATGTGGTTGTGATAGAAAGCTGTGGGCGCCTTACAGATATCGCGATAATCAGGAAGTTTGGTTGTGCATCTCGGAGGGGTGTCACATGCTACCTGATTTCTAATCACCGGCGCTTAAAGCTAATTATACTATTATATTTAATAAGGGTCTACCTTCTCTATGCATTTGTTCTCATATTTTATAAGACGTGGAAAATGAATAGTTGAGGACACTGTCGAGGTCTCTCAGACCTAGGGATTTTCGGTTTGGTAAGGCATCGTCTATCTTCCCTGTCTTCGTCCATTCTTCTCCCACTCGCTTTGATACACACTCATCGGAGTTTGATTTCGGCCGACTTGCTCTGGACCACGTCGGGTGACAATATCTCCTGAGGCGATGGCGCTGGAGATGGCCATAGGGGAAGCCGCCAGGCTACACCCTTTCCCGTGATATTCTTTCATTACCTTGATAGACCATTGAGACGCATAGGTCAGATCTGTTTTGTCCTCTCGCCACAGTGAGTTCTTTTGCCGATGTGGTTACGCGCGCTTCTTCTTTCCAGCGGGAAAACATACGCCCGTGTTTTTGTGCTCTCGTAACGAAAAGAATACAATGTCTTGCACCCTGTTGTAGAGTTATTCACAACTCGATAGTCGACTCGGAAGCCTGAAGCCTGACCACCTTAGAGGAGTGTTCTCGTTCGAATCTCATTGACGATGGCTCGGTCGTCCGTCCCAGTCCTGCGGGTCACTACCACGATGTGAGTATCGGGAAGACGGCTGGTCGCTATTGGCCGTTACCTCGTCCTTGGCTTCGCACGTGCGACATACCGGAGAGTTGCCGAAATTGGAACTGAAATGTCCTTTTTAGGTTAGATTCACGCTGCGGTGACCTCTGCGTCCCTATTGGCAACCAAGAAAGACTGCGGACCGCTGCGCCTTGTTAGCGCTCGCATTGCTGCATCCACGTGAACTCTACCATCTGGACTCGAAATTAGGTAGCGGACTATCGTACTCTTCCCTTTGAAGGGCGTGCACCGTAGCGACGATGACTCTTTGCGATTCGAAGGAACAGGATGTCAGCTGCGGAACTCGTCTAAAGCCCCGACATAACGCAGATATGTGCTTGATGTTACCGAGTTCGCGCAGAAGCCTGGAGGAAGCGACACGACAGAGAACGCTAGGACGTGGGGTATAAAAAGGATGGGCCAACGCTCGGTTCTCTATCAATAGCTCGTTTCCTTCCTTCCATCTCTAAGACTGGTTCTCGTTAATTATTTATCCTTCATCATTTATCAGTAAGGAATTCATTTCACTTCACAGTGTTGTAGCTGATCGCTAACATTTTGCTTGTATTTCTTTCAGAACTTCTTCCTTCCGACATCAGAGCCGCCCTATACAGACGTTCACTTCTTCGATAATCATTATAATGTTCGACAAATTCGCTACCCCTTTGACCATTGCTTGCCTTTTTTCTGCCGTACTTTCGGTCCCACTTCCCCAGAATACTGGAAACAACAATGAAAACCTCCAACCTTTCGCTGGTGCCCGTGAGTCTCCGTCATACCCTCTACAACGCGTTGTCTCTGAAACAGTTTTGCAGTCGGCGGTCAAGGTCCCCCTGC
>JANKHO010001202.1:0-11090 GCA_027627235.1 Agrocybe chaxingu | reverse complement strand
TTGAGCGCGACATCGTCGGAGACGACAGTGGTGGAAGGAAAGCAGGAATCGTTCACTGTTCAATCATCGAATGTTCATTGGCGACTTCAGTAAGTATTTCGATGAATGCACGTGATTGATTCATCTTATCTTATCACAATACGAAAACGAAGGTCCGTGCACGACATATCACTCTCAAATCTACACCTCTTCACTGAATGCTGATCTGGGCATCCCAATCCTCATCGTCGGTATCAATGAAGATATTCGCTCCCTCTGGACCGTACATTGCCCCTTGAACGACGTATCCGTTGGCCTTGATGCTCTGCAATGCGTTGATGAAGGACTGTAAGAGAGTTGTGTCGTCTACTGGACCGTCGTTGATCTGCCTCGGGCTGCTGCGACCGACGTTAAAGATGAAAATGCTCGGTGGCTCGGATGAAACAGGCTGATGATAGGTCAGAACACGTTGTATCGGCGCAAGGAAGTTCTCGTTTACTTGACCAGCTGCAGCAGTGGCTGTGGAAGACTAGACGAGGTCAAAGCCCTGAGGACGGTATACGGTGAGCGTTGATTGGCATACCATTTTAGCTTTGGTTCTGGGCGGAGGCAGGATTATACTCTTGGGCTGTGAGTGGAAAGGAATGGAGTTAAGGTTGCAACATTGTGTGTGTCTCACGAGCAGCGGCTGTACTTATGTACGGCGATTTGCGGTCATTCGGGTCGTTCGTCCTGCCGAGCTTTGACGGTATCTTCTTGATTTGATGAAGCGTTCGAATTTTGCTACTGATGCATTGATGTCCTAAGACTCAAGGGCTCCTCAGATGAGGTGAGGCCATCGATCAGTCGTCGCTAGAATTTCTATTCACAAACCAGTGCTGGTGCCTTCCAAGGATTTGTAAATCTTTCTAACTTCTTTGGACCTAAATCATCACACTTATGAGGCGGTGCCAGGGATCGTTCTGCATTGATGCCGCTGGTGGGCAAATCGGCGCCAGGGTCGTTGACAGAGCTTTGAGAGGTTTGGACTTTCACCGTATTCGCCTTGCGCTTATTTTCGCCTCATTCTACAGTTCACTACTTCAAAGTCCTAATAAATGCGAAATTTTCAGATCCTGTGTCTGAGTGGAAGGATTTGGTTTCGAAATTTGGAATCGGCTGGGGTGCTGCACAAGTCCCGGTGCCCGGAGGTTCCTTCATATTTGGTAATTGAAACCCTGCCCGAATGATGGTGGCACATTATGCCCACGCGCCACTGTCAGCACTGGTCACTGGGCGTCCTAAACTACCACTGCTGACAAGTAACGGTGGGGAACCTGTCATTGATTACGCCGTGTCAGGCCCAAAATCGAAATTATGGCCTTAATATCCCAGATACATAAATCACCTGCGGTACAGGCCTCGACATACCACAACATGGGCGAGTTTTGGCCGCAGGTAATGGGACGGGATGCATTTTAGCGCTGGGAAATGTATAGCCGGGGTGCCTTGGAGGTCCATGTACGGAGGGGCGGAGATCCCGTTGATATGTAGATGGCCACATGAAACTCCAACGGATCTGGTATTCACAAACGTGTTTCCACAACAGTAGCTAACCTCATTTAGTTGGCGAACGAGTATTTAAGTTACGCAGTTCAAACTGAGGCGCTTCAGACTGGTATCTCTCACTCGCAACGCATCGTAAGCTCCTCTCGTCTTCGAAGCATCGAATAAAACTAACCCTTTCGTCCATTTACAGCGCAGGCCGGATAATAAATCGAACCTCATCCCTCAAATCCTTTTTTTGCTGCTCTACAAGGTTAGTAGCCGTCCATAGCTTCGGAGACTGAAGTGCTCACACCCCTTTCAGTATGAAGATTTCGGCATCCCTCATTGCTTTGACCTTCACTCTCGCTAGTATGGTTTCTGCTCTCCCCACTCCCTCATCCCTCGAGTACGAAGCCCTGGAAGCCCGCCGCGGTAATAGCCTCGAATGCACGTACGGCAATGTTAAGGATCAGCATTGCGACAATCAAGGCTGTAGAGATGGTGGAGGTTATTGCCAGTACAACAAAGACACCAAGCGATGCTCGATGATAAATATGCGGGGTAAGGGTGCACCATTCGGTTGTCAGTATTGCACGTGCAGGTCGGCATAAAGGGCCCCATGGAGTAGTGGTATATTGCTTATTGTTCGATTTGTGAACAAACAAAGTATTGGATTCGTCCGGATTCATCCCAGCCAGTACCACAGCAGGCAGTCAGAACATATCAGGGTAGTGCGCTTAACTATAAGTGAGAATCTATTTGCATAAAATACCCAGGCGTAAATTGCTCAATGATCCTCTTGGAGCCGGAACGGAACAGACTTACGTTGAAATCAACTTCTTCGTTGTCGAAGCACCGGGATAGACGGTATGACGGGCCCAGCTGGACAATATTAAAAAATCAAAGTGCACGTTTCCCTTTGGACCCTTGAGTTCTTAAATCCCTGAATTCCGCTTAAATCCCCGAAATTGTTAAATCCCTGAAATCATTAAGTCCCCGAAATCGTTAAATCTCTGAAATCGTTAAATCCTTGAAATCCTTAAATCCCTGGAATCCTCGCTCGCTAGGGCTTGAACGCAAGAAGAGGGTTTGATCAACTGACACCTCTGCCCTTTCGAGCAGGGCGAGGCGGGTTGGGTCCACCGGCCCGTCTCGGCACTTGCCGACACAGCCACGATTGCGGGTGCATCATGTCGTTGATCTCGTTTCCGTCTTTCCCTCTGTCATCCCTATACTCCTTGTTGCTAAAGGTAAGTAAACGTGTTTCTATTCTATGTTGGCACTTATATGTGCTTGGATGCCACCCTAGTGTTGGGCAATACCTGCCATGTCATTGCCGTGTGCCCATCCCTTCCAGTAGGATGTGGCCCAGCTCTCTCTGCCAACCGGTGCTGCCCCTCGACTACCACCCGCACTTCCATCTACTCTCCTCCGGCTTCGCCTCCCACAATCCCTGGCTGCCAGACCGGGTAGTTATGCGGTCACCTCATGGGATTCCGAGCACTAGTACATAACACGGCGCCATGACTAGGATGAAGCAAGGGCGAGAGGTGTAGGCGGACGCTGAGTGCAGGATTGTGACAGCAACAACAGTGTTCGAGGGTGTTGAGGAGGAGTGGAGAGAGCAGACGTGAACACGAGTGCTCGACGGTGTGTGAGTGGATAGCCCATCTTCATTCCCAAAGTCCTCCCCTTTTATCGTCCTTCACTCTGCCATCCCTAGCCCACCCTCCTTATTTTCTGTGAGCCCTTCCCAACTAAAATTTGCACCACCATTGCTGTCCATTGTGCACCATCTGTACAAGTCGAGATACATCATGCATGCCGTCGACCCCTTCCAACGAGCTTACTCCACCATCACAGACCGCGACACTACGTCATGTTGACGTGAGTGTCACATCTGCGATGTTAGTTTGCTCGATCCTCGTCCACCGACTCTGCAGGTGATTGCGCAATCCAGATCACCGCGTTCAAGGACGGCAACTTTCCGCATACCTATCATCGCAATCGTGGTGCGAACATCACCCTCGCCGTCTCCACTGCCTCTTCATCATGCACATTGTTGACGTTGCAGGTATGTGTTTTGCCAGGATACGGGTAAAAGTAAGTTCGAAGACACCCCCCCATTGCCCGTGTTAATCATTGGCATCCATTAGGTTGTATGCCTTCTAATATAGAATTTTGTATCTAGTGTTCCTCGTTCCGAGCCCCATCCTGCCTATTTGAGCGAGATCTGCGCCACAATCGTTCAATATGGATATTGGGAGCCCTAAATTGGACAGGGTTGATTCGGTGTCTCTGCAATCGGCATTCAGATGCCTTGCAAGAACATTGTACAGATTCATATTCACCAAAGCAGGGTGTAAATCCTCCTGAATGTCATTGTGGGATACAAGGCCAACTGGAGCCCACATATAAGCTTCATGAACAAGTTCTAGCTATGGTAAGGCTCACCGTTTATGATGATCATATGATTGTTCACTGAGAAAGCAGATGGGCCTGGATCTTGCACCGATTGCATATCTTGGGGAGGACGCTGTTGAATGGCGGATCCGAGTCGCCTGCAGTTTATAAAGGCATCTGAACTAAAGATAGATCCATCCATGTGTATTCCTCATGCTGATGGCTTACAAGCCATTTAAAGCTTGCCAGCTCACCGTGCTTCTAATTATCTATGCCATGGACGACACCGTGCTTGCCACCATTGCTTGTGCTTTTGCCTACCTTAAAGATGATGTCCATGTCGCGCTACACACTCAACTTGGGGATGCTGCTCAATTGGACCAGCGCATTCAGGCATGCTCTCGCCTCCAGCTTCAAATAAACCAGGTGTGTATGCTGCATTATAACCGGGTTGGCTGCATACTAAGAAAATAAGCACATGCATATCATCCCCTCCGAGCAGTATCAGATCATGCAAGCAAGTATTCCACGCATGTTGGATGACCTTCAGCAAGCCAAGTTTCAATCAGCAGATTTACCCGATGCTGAGCCAGTCTCTGCTGTTCATTATGAACGTACAGGCAAACGCGGCCGCCCAAAAGCAATCATCGCACCAGAAATCCTTGAACCATCTTACAACATGCGTGGACCTACTGAGCTCTCTGAAGTGTTTGGTGTCAGTGCCAGAACTGTTCGCCGCAGAGCTT
Organism: Agrocybe chaxingu; assembly: GCA_027627235.1. Lineage (NCBI taxonomy): Eukaryota > Fungi > Basidiomycota > Agaricomycetes > Agaricales > Agrocybaceae > Agrocybe > Agrocybe chaxingu. The sequence goes on along the minus strand of JANKHO010001202.1, from coordinate 6,435 downwards.
TGGAGCACAGGATTGTTGAACCCGGAAATCCAGTATACGTCGACCTCTTCCAGGATGATGGAAGCTGTCTCCGTTTTTATACATCCTCTACCGCATCACACTCCACTCTTTCTGACGAAGATCTTGACCATGTTATGGTTCAAATCCTGAACACATTCCCAACCTTTGGTCGTCGTATGATTGACGGTCACCTCAAGCACTTGGGGCTTCACGTTCCTAGATCTCGTCTCCAGGAATCTTATGCTCGTGTTCATGGCCCCCCAGTATCTGCTTTTGGAATCCGGCGTATTCAAAGGCGTGTCTACAATGTCCGTGGATACAATTCCCTATGTCATCATGATGGTCAACATGGTATGTGGTCTCGTTTATCTGAACCTACAATCACTGAGTATCCCATAGGGCTTATCCGGTGGAAAATAGTCATCCACGGCTTCATAGACGGCTTCTCACGTTTTGTTACTGGAATCCGGGCCCATACCAACAATCGCTCTGAAACTGTCCTACAGCTGTTTAAGGAGTTAATCCAAGTCCATGGTGTACCAAGTCGGGTTCGTGGTGATCACGGTGGGGAGAACATTCTCGTCGCAGAATTTATGGAACAAGTACGAGGCTCTGGAAGGGGTTCATACATTTGGGGCCGGTATGTTTCAACATCGTTTCAGAAATCTGAGAATGAGTTTTAGTAATATTGAGCAGTAGTGTTCACAACATTCGCATCGAGCGGCTCTGGTTTGATTTTACCTCAGGTATCGGCGCCAAATGGAAGGGATTCTTTCAAGAACTTGAATACTCTGCCAACCTGGATCCTGACATTCCTAGCCACCTCTGGCTTCTTCATTACCTCTTCTTGGGTCCTTTGAATGACGACATACTGGAATGGGCAAATTCGTGGAACAACCATAAAATTACACTCCCTGCACAGAGGTCCCAATCTCCAACTGAAATGCGATGGTTCAGCATGTTGCAAGATGGCGCAACTGGCTTTAATCCAAGGAATGCACAGGAGTTCGAGCCTCATCATGAAAGCCTAGATCAGCATGACCTTGAGGAGTACGGGATTGACTGGGATGCGCACCAGATTCCTCAGATTCAACAGCACCATGCTGCTGCCAATCCCACCGATCCGTTTTCTCAAAATCCTTTTGTGGCTCATCAACCTGACAAGCTTAATATGGTGGAAATTGACGAGACAAGGTGTCCCTTTTCAGCAGAAGAGCTGGGATTACTCCAGTACAACATCTCACTCTTGCCCCCTGCTCTTCTTTCATCACACAAGATGTCAGACCGCAGGCAGTTGTGGGTATTAGTTATGAATCTCGGTAGACAGATCAAGCAATAGGTTCACTCACTGCCTTTTGGCAGGAATCTGCTGCCACATAGATAGGCAGAACAGATTGTATATCTTCTCGAAAGTTGACACCAAAAAAAAACATGCATTGATCAAGAAAAAAACACTGAGTAGAGTACTTGAGAGCAGCAATGATGATACAGTTAGCAAGATCGTACAATGAGCAGGCTGCTCTTGTGCTCAGTGACCTCCAGAGACGGGCCTTCAAGAACCGCCTCCATGCTTCCCACTTCCTGCCATCCCCATAGGTGGTTCCACCACACCAGAGTTGGTTGAACTGCGAAATTGAGAATTTCTGGTGCTTGGGGAAGGGATCGCGACCCAGTGTGTCAGAGGGTGGAACGAGGATGGGTCGTTTGCAGTTGGGGGAGCAGTAGATAAGGCCATCGACGACTACAGCTCGTCCTTGCAACCAATCGAGAGTGAGCAGGTGCAGCTCTTCAAACATGTTGCCTGCTGGTCAATGGTTAGTGGCAAGCCACGATGTTGTTTAAGTGAGCGACGTACCGTACATGGTAGCTCACTGTGTGGATGGAGGCCCTGCTGTTCTCTCACAGGCGAAGACCCTCACAAACGTGGGTGGGCACGGCTCTCTGTGCCATCCACGGATCAGGTCAGTTGCAAAGAACGACATCCCAGTTTGTGTGTGGTCACGGATATCTGTGGCAGCCACAGGGTGGGGTTCTGGTAGCAGGCTGCAGAAGACATCATGCACCCGCACGAATGCTAAGTCCAATTCAAACTCCGTTTTGAATTGGAGGGCATCATGCCGGTTTGTTGATTGTGCTCCGCCCTCTGCTCTCTATGTCCTCGCGCAGATAGCCCATGCGACGACGCTATGGCAGGCCAGCCTCAAGATGACGGGCATACTCCCTGACATGGATAGCCCGTGCCACAGTGTACCCCCTGATGGTGTTAGCGCACCACAAGCCGATTGCGCACGTCAAGGCTGGACCTTTGCATTTATCCATCCACCCTTGGATGGACAATAAGCCAGGTATGTTCAGTTCCTCGCCGACCCCAGTAAGGCTATTCTAAACCTCTCTCTCATCCAGCGCAGCTTGCCAACCGTCTCAGGATGACTCGGATTCCCTTCAGCTTGCAAGAACTCTTTAGCCTACCACTCCCAACACCACCTGCACTCACATAACACCATCAAGGTGTCGCTGTACATGCGTTGGACAAAGGGCAGTGGATGGAAGAAGGGAGGGCACCGTGCACGACCAGAGACCAATGTGTCAGGGGCATGTTGTGCGAGGAGAGAGGGAGCCGTCAGACTTCAAATTGGTCCCCTCAGTTGTCTCTCTGGCACCTCCACTACCACGAACGCTGTCAGCACTCATACAACACCGTGAAAGTGTCACAGAATAATGATGGGCTGGGGAGGAGACGTGTGCAAGAGCAGCGAACCCATCCACAATCACCCTCTCTCCAGCATCTCTCGCCTTAGAGTCCACGGCCTCCACTACCACAAACACCCCAATCAGAAGGCGCAAATAGCTCTGGGTTAGGTTCTTATCTCCTTGCCTTCCTCGCACCTTTGGCGCATCTCGCTCCACTCCAAAAACCTTCTCTGCATACCGTCTTCACAACGTCTTCAACGACCTACAGTGGCAAGAAGGTGTCAGGAACCGACACCGACAATTCAACATGCAAGACATAGGAGGTCTATGGTACAAGAAACTTGAGCACCTGTGCTGTGTTGCGGACGTGTCATAAGCTGGATGAAGGGTGGGTCGTGTTCCAAACTATTGCGCCTGACTTGTGCTGATGACATTGTCCTAGATGCGTCTGTGACAATGCTACATGGACCTTCAGGTCAGTACAAGTACGAACACCACAGCTAATGACTAACCTAGCCCCTAGCTCCTACCACCCTCGATTTGCCATTCTTTCACTGCCCACGTCATCTCAGCACCAGAGGACTCAACCTATGCCATACGAGGGCTTGGGTACGGAAGGTTGCAGGAGGCTACAGGTAAGTAAAGCATCACGATGTTGAGCACCAGACTCACCTCAAACAGGCAGGACGTGCTGCCTATCCACACCCTCTGAGTCACCGTGCAAGCGCTGGTACTCGAAGGCTGTGCGAATCGAAGACCTGGACAACCCTCGCCCACTTGAAGAGGGAGATGTTGATGATGACAGGGCTCGGCGTATCACTGAGACTCAAGCCTGGGACTTGGCTGACAGCAAAGGCAATGCTTGAGAGGCTGGGTGGCTTATGGGCACACCGCGATGTCGACTACCAACACAATCGCATCGACATTTGAATGCGAGCTGCTGCTGTGCCATCCGCCTCTGTAGACATGCTGATTGTTGCCACACACACCCTTGCCCATCTCTGAGCATTCCTCGGAGTACAGGCGGGCAAATGCCGCCTCATCTTTGAGAAGGGCAACGTACTTACTCTGATTGGGTAGCTGATGGTCCATCTGATGTTAGGGAGGAAGGGCCCAGCCAATACAGAGAATCCCCCTCTTCCTGTTTCTTACCGTCACCACCACCTACACTCTTTTTTTTAATACTCTGAGCTCTTTATTTATTTATCAAAATGGCATCCATGTCCACCCTATGTGCAAGCAGCAATCCGATGGAAGCTGCACTCCTGCGATGCATTCTATGTATCAATCCAAGTTGCTCCCATTTTTCTCCTTGTGATGATGACTCGGTAAGCCCTGTTTTTTTTCTGTCTTGAACACCTAACTCAAGAACTTTTTGGTGCAGGAAACATGTTGGTGTAATCACACTCGAGGTGATCACCGACGTAGCAGCAGCCTTTCTCCTCGTGGAGGTTTACTGAGAACAGGCTGCACTCAATTTCGAACAGACAGTGGAATCCAGGTAGGTTGCAATGTCAGGGTTGTGTATTTTGTTGACTGACGAAATTTTAGCCGAGCTCCTTTCATGAGCGCTGCAACTGCGGCGGATTTTATAGCGAACATGTTCCTTTGCTTGCGTAAGTCTTTCTGCTGTGAATTGCTCGAGTGTCTCCTAATTTGTGTTTAGAGGGCAAACGTAGCGAATCTAAGGTGTCCCGATGACCTTTGACTTGACCAAAGAAACCCATAGAAGTTAAGCCATCCTCTGTGCCAATGTAAGATATGAAACGGAAAGGAGATGGCATCCCACTTACTTTCACACTGTGACCAGGATACAGCTGGAGCCAGATTAAATTGGAAGGCAGGGTATGCGTAATTGTCCTCAACGCCAATGCATGGAAGATTGTTAAGCTCGCAGTTTTCTTTGAGAGTTTTCAGGAATTTCTCAGGTGCAAACATCTTCAGGGAGTCCATGCCAATGCGAGCTGCAGCCTGAGAAAGCCCTTTAATACTAAAGTTCAAGGATGTCAATGAAAATTGATAATATACCTTGACCATTTGTGATCTTAACCGTTCGTTTTCTGACATCTGATCGCCATACCGCTTTCCACCTGCCGTTGGCCCAACGAGAGATCGAGGGTGTTGGTGCGTCAGGGTAAGGGAGTAGCAGCTGGAGTCTTTCACGCCAACTTGACCCAGCCGCTGGAAGTATGTGCCTTTTGGTCCGAGATTCATCTCTTCTTTGTCGCCTAACATGTCATCTCTGGCCTTCATCATGGCATCGATAACATTTTTGTGAAGTAGTCGGTGGCTGAAAGAATGGTTAGGAGTGTTGCTTTGAGCCAATGGATGGCGCACCCGTCAAAGGTCCAACAAATAACTTCATCTTTTTCTGCCGTCCGCATCCCACGTGGCCTCCCAAACAAGATCGTGCCATCCGTGAGCTCAAACAAGCCTGTACATTGCCAACATGATAATGAGATAAACCAGCAGCCAAATGTCTTAAACACTCACCGAGCTGCGGCATGTGTGCATCTGGACCCAGAGGTATCTCGAGACTATCTTCGAATGCGAGCATCACTTTCTGCGCCTCGGGGTCGGTGTCATGGACGTATATCAAGATGATCTTGACATATTCATAGCTCGTAATAAGTGGATGGGCTTTGACTTGGTAAATGTACGGGAATCGGTCATCACGGTTGGCATTTCGCAGTAATTTTCCACCGGAGATCATGAAATCCTTTTTGGGCCTTGAGCCCATTGGGACCCCTTTTGAATTTGGGTACACGAGTGCCATGAAGGCAGCGGGGGAGAGGCAGCCGGGGAGCAGCAGAGGAGTGACAAACCTGGGTCGATGGTGGATGAGGGAGAACCTAGGGCGATTGCTGATTCGCCGCGCAGAATGAGAGCTCAACAAACAATTAAGGCTAAGTAAGGTGAGGCCTCATGACCGGGCATTCTATAGGCTGATGACGCAGAGTTTGGACACCTTTCCCCAGTGACTGGGAGGTTTGGAGGTCACTTGACGTCATCGAGATACTATTGGCGCAGAGGCGCAGAGGGTGTTGATTTGGAATAGCATTCTCGAGATTTGGTAGACTTGGTGGTCCTTGTGACTGGGTCATCCAGACCCTACATCCTATTAAGCAACCCGATGAAATCTCGCCCTACAGATCTTTCAAAGTTCAACATATTGGTCAAAAGTGTCATATGTACCTGTTCACATTTGTCATCTCTTCATCACCATCGCCCAGCTCCTCTTTGTGCCCCTCATCTGCTGTAGATGGGTCATCATCAACACATCGTCCTCAGCCCCGCCATGTAATCTTCATCCTCGCCATATCGTCCTCACCCTTATCATCGCCGTCTCTGCACAGCCGGTATCATTCTTCAACCGGTGTCGACGGGCACCACACTGACCCACTTGCATTCGCGGAGATTCTGGAGGAGCTTGGTACTCAGGACAAGGTACTGACTTGAGTGTTTGATACTACATACCTTTGCTGACTCAACGTTATTTGAGATTCTCTCCGGTTACGCTGATGACGCAACCAGTATAGAGGCCCTCTGAGTTGACAACCGCCTGCCTGTTGACAGAGGGGGAGAACCTAAAGGAACACAATTGCCTTGTCAGCCATGCCCTCGCCAAGGTAAGTAAACGTTCATTTACATGCCTGTACCCATTCTCATTGATTTCTAGTTCCAAAAGCTCGCATTTGCCATTGTTCATTCGACCATTATCCTCCTGCCCATCCGGAAGTCCGC